>CAUYUJ010000570.1:346764-366764 GCA_963575745.1 Prorocentrum cordatum
GTCGCCACTTTCGTGGGCTGATGGGGGGCACGGCGGAGTAGTTGAGCACGCGCACCCCGCCGAGACCTCGCAGTTCCTTCCCTGGGCGCTGCGAACTGCGCAACGGTCGCCACTTTCGTGGGCTGATAGGGGGGCACGGCGGAGTAGGTGAGCACGCGCACCCCGCCGAGACCTCGCAGCTCCGTGGGGGCCCTGCGAAGTGTGCATCTGTCGCCACCCCAGTGGGCTTCTGGGAGGCCCACCGGAGGGGGGGACCTCGCAGCTCCCTCGGGGGCAGCGAGCTGCGCAACTGTCGCAACGTTCTTGGGCTCCCGGTGGGCCCAGCGGAGTCGGGGAGTACGCGCATCAAGCCGAGACGTTTCGGCTCCTCGGGGGGGGGCAGCGACCTGCGTAATTGCCGCCACTTTCGTGGGCTCCTGGGAGGCCCAGCAGGGTAGCGGAGTATGCTCACTCAGCCGAGACCTCGCGGCTCCTTGGGGGGCTGCGATGTGCGCAATCGTCGTCACATTGGTGGGCTCTTGGGAGGCCCAGCAGAGTGGGGGAGTACGCAGGCCCAGCCGAGACCTCGCAGCTTCCTGGGGAGTTGCGAAGTGCGAAATTGTTGCCACTGTCGTCGGCCCCTGGGATGCCCAGCGGAGCAGACTGTCCTCGCAACGTATTATTTTGTATAGAGCGTTCATTCAAATAATGGACTCGCGTGGAGAAGGGGTTGGCTACGTCTCGAGTATTTTCTTGGAGGGACAGCAGCATGTATTGTAATACTGACCCTGATATGCAACAGTCTGCATTTCGGCGTCACTCTTCGTCGTGTGACGTGCATCAGCCCAAGATCCATCATCCGCCCCACGATGTGACAATTGATCGCCCAGTCGTTGGGGACCGAGTCGATCCTAAAAGTCGCAGTCTTTCGGCGTGCTGGATCAGAACGCCACGTGGTCTTCCAGGCACCCGCGGACGCCTCGTCAGAAGTGGCTGTTTGGGGGGCACCTTCCTGAGTGGAGTCGTTTGTGCACGCTGCTGGCGAAAACTTCGATGCCGTTGCCCCTCCTGGCCGAGGAGTTCGCTCCCCTCGCGGAGCTCCCAGCCAGGGCCAGCGCACCCGGGCGTCGCAGACTGGCAGTCGTCTACGCCTTGCGACATGGTGCGCTCTTGCCGGGTGCAGTGTGAGGCCGCTCCGGCGATGGCCGGGTCCACGCGCTGTCTGCTCAGCTCTGCGTTGCCCTGGCGGCTCTCCGCGCAGCCGTGAAGCACCCCTCGCTGTCCGCCGTGCATGTGCAGCAGGTTGTGGCTGAGGCGCAAGGTATGGCGCGTTCTGAATTGGAGGGGTCAATTCTTGACGCTCCGCGTATCTCCATCAGCTTGTCGCCCCAAGCTTGATTGACCCGCCCTCTGGAGCCGTCCTTTGGGCCGCAGATCAAAAAAGTATCTCCACCAGCGATAATTAGGCTCGCGCGTAGCCCGCCTGACCTTTTCGGACGCCTCCTGCGCTTTCGCTTGCGGCCGCGACAAAAAAAGTATCTCCACCAGCCCATCCAGAGAAGATGCTCATGAGAGTTGATGGGGAGAGAGAATACATACGCGCAGTCAAACAGCGAGGGGGGCCAGCCTGGACGGCGTGTTGGGGCCATCTCTGGGCCCGCGTTTGGGGGGGGGGGGGTGGGGCGAGGAGGAGGAGGAGGAGGAGGAGGAGGAGGTGGATGTAGGAGGAGGAGCGGAAGGGGAGGCAAGAGGAGTTGTCGATGAGGAGAAGGAGGACGAGGTATGAGGAGGAGAGACTGAGAGAGTGAGGAGGAGGAGGAGGGAGGAGGAGGAGGAGGAGGTAGGTGGAGGGGGAAGGCGGACGAGCAGAGGACGAGGGACGGGTCGGGAGAAAGAGGCCGAGGACGAGGACGCAGTCGAGGGACGAGGACGAGAGGGAAGAGGAGAACGAGCAGGGGAGGAGAGGAGGAGGAGGAGGGTGAAAAAATGCTTGGAGGGACTGACTGGGAGGGAACTCAGGACGAGGACGAGGACGAAGGATATGGACGAGGACGAGAGGACGACAGGACGAGCGCCTCTTGGGTGCCTCTTGAAGGCCTCTTGGTGGCCTCTTGGGGCGCTCTTTGGACCCTCTTGGGGGCCTCTTGGGAGCCCTGGAGGGCCTCTTGGGACCATCTTAGAGGCGGTCGGTCAAAAGAAGGGGGGTCCTCGATGTCTGCCCATCCTCGGGGGCCTCGATCCCCCTGAGGGGTGTCAAGCATTGGCCCTCCCACTGGCCGAAAAAGGAGCCTCCGACACTTCGCGACCCCTCGAAACAAACCCAGGGAGGGGTCTGCGCGAGGACGAAGAAGCAGAAGCCTGCTATAAGCACAGCGGGATCGATACCCATCTGCCGTCCAGGCTCACGTCCGCCTGCCTTCCTCGGGCCCGACGCGGAGGCTGTCTGGTCGCAGCGATGCTTGCCCTCCTGCGTCTATCGTGGCCTCCCGTACCTCGTCGTGCTCCCTGGTATTCCGCGTTATTCACTTGGATTTCGCCGTTCACCGCATTACATTGTTTAGGGTGCGGACCTTGATACGATTCATTGTACCTTGGCGATTGCACTCTTCTTTGGGCTTGTCTCCCTCCTCCTCCTCCTCCTCCTCCTCCTCCTCCTCCTCCTCCTCCTCCCCATCCCTTTCCCCCTGCTTCTCTGGCTCCCGTGGGCACCCTGGAGGGCCAGGGCCCGCAGGCCTCCCACATGGAGCTTCGGCCCCCGATCTGGCAGGCCACTCGTCCTGCATGCCGGATGGCCCGGCCTCCATCCTCGAGGGCTTCGGCGGTCCCCGAGCCCGTGGTCGGGCAGCTCTCCCGAGAGGCTCGAAGGAGGCTCGCTCTCGGGTGCCGGAGGTCTCTCCAGTTGGTGGCCAGGCACGGCCTCGCAGGCCCGGCTCTTTCCCAATGCTCTTGAACTTGTGCGCGTCGTGTTTCTTCCCGCGGCGGTCTCTGTCTCTGCCTCCGCAAGCCCGCACGTGAGGTGGGCAAACCGAGGTTCGCGGGGGCCCCCCCGAATGGTGCGTCTTCAACGGGTGGGGAGCGCGTGAAGAGCCTCTGAGAAGCAGTTGGAGTGAGCTGTGCATGATTGCGTGGTGCCAAACTGACGCAGTCCAACTCAGATTTGAATCCCACACCTGCGGAGTGCGAGACAGAACGCTATCAACCGAGCTAGATCGGGAATGGGGTCCAGCGAATGGGTGTCAGGACTGGGATGACTTCGCATGTGCGCCCCCAGCGCGCAGAAAAGAACGGGACTGGGCACGCGGAGAGTGCGGGCCAAAGCACATCGGCCAGGGCTGGAAGTGTGCCGGCGGAAAGTGCGGGCCTCAAACATTTGGCCCGCACAGCTGCCCAAGCAAACAAGGGAGGGGGCAGGGCACGCGGAGAGCGGGGCCGAAAACTGGGCCCGCGGAAATTGCAGAGAACATTGGGCCAAAAATTTGGCCCTTCCTGGGGCGTTTGGGGTGAGCAGATTTGCAGACCATTTCTGGGGGCCCGCAATTTCTGCGAACCCAAATCCCTGCCTTCGGTCTGCTCGGAGTGAACGGACTTGCTGGCTACTTTATAGGCTTGCAATTTCCGCCAGCGCACCCCCCCCCGAGCCCCAGTCTCTTCCATGTCTGCTTAAAGTGGGCCGATTTGGGGGCAATGATTCTTGCCCCGCAGTTTCCGCGAGCCCAATCCCAGCCCTTCCTTGTTTGTTTGGGGTGGGCAGATTTGCGGCCATGCTTGTCTGGCCCGAACGTTTCCGCGGGCCCAGAGAGATCTGCGGGTGAGCAGATTTGAGGTGAGCAGCTCTGCAGGCCATGGCTGCTGGCCCCCTCGCACCCCCCGCTGCTTCGGGTGCGTGGCTGGGCAGGGAGGAGGAGGAGGAGGAGGAGGAGGAGGAGGAGGAGGAGAAGGATGAGAAGGAGGAGGAGGAGGAGCAGGAGCAGGAGCGGAGCAGGAGGAGCAGGAGGAGCAGGAGGAGCAGGAGGAGGAGGAGGAGGCTCTTCTCTTTGGGAGGGGTCGCGGGGAAGAGAGAGAGAGAGAGAGACAGACAGACAGACAGCCGGCAAGCCAGAGACGTGGGCACAGGCAGAGACAGGCCCAGCGTCGGCAAGCCTGGTGTCTTGGGGGGCCTTGCTTCGTTACGGCGAGGGCCTCGTGGACCCTCTCTCCTTCTATCCATCCCTCGTGCTCCTTCGCTCACTGCCTCCCCTCCTCCCTCCCTCCATTCATCCTCATCCCTCCCTCTTCCCTCCGCTCTGTGTCGACCCGTCCCGCCCTGGGGGGCCCGGTCGGTGCTCGGGGGCGTCTCGCGGCATGATGCCCGGCGCTCCGGGTGACGGCGCCGGGACTGGGCCCGGGCCTGCTCTCCTCGGGGCGCCCGGTGCCAGGTGTCGGGTTCCAGAAACGGCTTGATTGATGTGATTCTCTTGCACGGGGTGTTTAGAGCTCCGACCACTTTATTCCGCGTCGCGTCGCACCCTCTCCCCGCTCCCGTTCCTCTCCCTCCCCAGCCCCCTCTGCCCCGACCACTTTATTCCGCATCGCGTCGCTCCCCCTTCCCCCCCCCTCTTCCCCTCCTCTCCCCAGCGTTCCCCAGCGGCCCAATGGAACCTCCGCCCAGTGCCCCCACCGCCCCGACCACTTCATTCCGCTTCGCGTCGCGCCCCCTCCACAACGGTCCCCCTGCGGCCCAGTGGAACCCCCGCCCAGTGCCCCTTCCGCCCCGACCGCTCTATTCCGCGTCGCGTCGCACCCCCCCTCCCCGCCCACGCCCCCCTTTTCCCGGCCTTTTCCAGCGGCCCAGTGGAACTTCCGCCCAATGCCCACTCCGCCCCGACAAGCGTTCCCCAGCGGCCCAGTGGGCACAGACCCCCGCCTAGTGCACCCTCCGCCCCGACCATTTTATTCCGCTTCGCATCGCACACCTTTCCTTGCCCCTGCCCCTCCCCCGCTCCCCAGCGTTCCCCAGCGGCTCAGTGACCCCCCCGCCCGACTACTTTCTTCCGCGTCGCGTCGCGCATCCCTCCCCAGCGTTCCCCCGCGTCCCAGAGGAAACCCCGCCCAGTGCCCACACCGTCCCGACCGCTTTATTCCGCGTCGCGTCGCACCCCCCTCCCCGCCCCCGCCGCCCCCTCCTTGGCGTTCACCGGCGGCCGAGGGCCCCCTCCGCCCCGTTTACTGTTTTCCGCGTCGCGTCGCACTCCCCTCCCCAACGTCCACCCGCGTCACAGTGGAACTTCCGCCCAGTGCACCCTCCGCCCCGATTACTTTATTCCGCGTCGCGTCGCACCCCGCCTCCCTGGATCCCCCCCTCAGCGTTCCCCAGCGGCCCAGTGGAATCTCCGCCCCGACAACTTTATTCCGCATCGCGTCGCCCCCCCCTCCCCAGCGTTCCCAGTGAAAGCCCCGCCCAGTGCCCCCTCCGCCCCGATTGCTTAATTCCGCGTCGCGTCGCACCCCCCGTTTCGGCGCATCCCCGCTACTCCCTTCCCCGACGTTCCCCAGCGGCCCAGTGCCCCCCTCCGGCCCGACGACTTTACTCCGTGTCGCGTCGCCCCCCCCCTCCCCTGCGTTCCCCCGCGTCCCAGTGGAACCCCCGCCCAGTGCCTCTTCCGCCCCGACCACTCCATTCCGCGTCGCGTCGCACCGCCCTTCCCCGCCCCAGCCACCCCCTCCCCAGCGTCGGTCCAGTGCCCCCTCCGCCCCGACCATTTTGGACTGCGTCGCGTCGCCCCCCCCTCCCTAGCGATCCCCCGCCCCCCAGTGGAATCCCCGCCCAGTGCCCCTTCCGCCCCGACCACTTTATTCGCGTCGCGTCGCGCCCCCCCTCCCCGCCCCCGCCACCCCCTCCACAGCGTTCCCCAACGGCCCAGTGCCCTCATATTTATTCTTTTTCCGCCCGACGATTTCATTCGCGTCGCGTCGCCCCCGCCCCCGCCCCAGCGTTCTCCCGAGTCCAGTGGGAACCTCCGACCGTTGCCCCCCCTCCGTCCCGACCACTTCTATCGCGTCGCGTCGCGCCCCCCCTCCCCCGCGCCGCCCATCTCCCCCCTGCCTCCCACGCCTGTTTCGTGGTCGCGCCCCCTTTGTCCCCACCTCTAGCTCTGTCCCCAGCGGCCCCCTTGTCTTCGCCATGGCACCCTTCTGCCCCCCATTAGCCGAGTGCCCCCTCCGCCCCGGCCCGACGACTTTATTTCGCGTCGCCCCCCCCAGTCCCCAGCTCTGTCCCCAGCGGCCCCCTTGTCCTCACCATCCCTGCCCCCAGCAGCCGAGTCGAGCGCCCCCTCCGCCCCGACCGCTTCATTTCGCGTCGCCCCCCCCGTCCTCAGTTCTGCCCTGGCGCGGCACGGCACCGGTCCCCCTTCCGCAACCCAAATACGCTCTCAGCATCCCTCCCCCGCCAGCCAGCGCGTCCCTCCGCCCCTGCCCCGACCTTGCGGCACAGCACGGCACCGGCCACCATTCCGCTCCGACCATCTCATTCGCTTGCACAGCTGTGTTCCAGAGCTCTCTCTATTTATTTTGTCGTCGTCGTTCGCGTTTGTTCATCGTTCGTCGTTCGTCTCCCCCGTGGGCCGTCCTGGCCTGCCTTCGGACCAGTTCTCCCCAGCTCCCCTCGTCTCCCCCTGGCCATCCCTAAAACCCTGGCCTCCCGTTCGTCGTCCTCCCCCTCCCCCAGCCTCTTTATTTTTTTTTTCCTTGACAGCCTGCCTGTAGAAATTCCTGCCGGACCTCTTTATTTTCGTGGTTCGCTCGTTCGTGGTTCGTCGTCCTCCCTGGCCCTCTCGGGCCCTGGACCCCCCCCTCCCCCGAGCCTCCCAGGATTACCCGCTGGCCTGCCCTGGCCACCTCGGGCCCTGCACCCCCCCCGGGGTTCCCCGAATCACCCGCTGGCCTGCCCTGCTTCCCTGGGGCCTGGACCTCTCCTCCCCACGGGCCTCCCAGGGCAGCCCCCCTGGGCCGCAGAAGCCTTTATTTTCGTGGTTCGCTCGTTCGTGGTTCGTCGTCCTCCCTGGCCCTCTCGGGCCCTGGACCCCCCCCTCCCCCGGGCCTCTCAGGATCACCCGCTGGCCTGCCCCTGCTTGCCTCAGCCCTCGACCCCTCCTGCCCCCGAGCCTCCCAGGGCAGCCCCCTCTGGGCCGCCGAAGCCTTTATTTTCGTGGTTCGTTCGTTCGTGGTTCGTCGTCCTCCCTGGCCCTCTCGGGCCCTGGACCCCCCCCCCTTCCCCGGGCCTCCCAGGATCACCCGCTGGCCTGCCCCTGCTTCCCTGGGCCCTGGACCCCTCCTGCCCACGGGCCTCCCAGGGCAGCCCCCTCTGGGCCGCCGAAGCCTTTATTTTCGTGGTTCGTTCGTTCGTGGTTCGTCGTCCTCCCTGGCCCTCTCGGGCCCTGGACCCCCCCCCCTTCCCCGGGCCTCCCAGGATCACCCGCTGGCCTGCCCCTGCTTCCCTGGGCCCTGGACCCCTCCTTCCCCCGAGCCTCCCAGGGCAGCCCCCCTGGGCCGCCGAGGCCTTTATTTTCGTGGTTCGTTCGTTCGTGGTCGTCCTCCCTGGCCACCTCGGGCCCTGGACCCCCCCTCCCCCGAGCCTCCCAGGATTACCCGCTGGCCTGCACCTGCTTCCCTCAGCCCTCGACCCCTCCTTCCCCCGAGCCTCCCAGCGCAGCTCCACTGGGCCGCCGAAGCCTTTATTTTCGTGGTTCGTTCGTTCTTGATTCGTCGTCCTCCCTGGCCACCTCGGGCCCTGGACGCCCCCTCCCCCGAGCCTCCCAGAATCATCTGCTGGCCTGCCCCTGCTTCCCTCAGCCCTCGACCCCTGGAGGAGGAGATGGAGGAGAAGACGGAAGAGGAGGAGGGGAAACGGAGAAGGAGATGGCCCGTTTCGCTTGAGGCATCCTGGCAACTCTGGGTTCCGAGACGCCCTGGCCTGAGTTGGTCAGACCACTATCGCCTGAGACATCCTCGACACTCTGACCTCGGAGGTGCCCTGCCCCACGGTGGTCCTGGAACTTTCGCTTGAGACATCCTCGCAATTCGGGATGTGTTCAGGCCGCTTTCGCTAGAGACATCCTCGCAACTCTGACCTTTTGGGGAGCCTCTTGGGCAGTCTTTGCCAGAGCCCAGAAACAAAACCGGGCCAGGGTCCGGCTGTGGAGCCGCCTGTGGGGAGACACTGCCACTGTTTTCGGCCGTTCCGAGGTGGCGCTCTCGCCTCGGCGCCCGCCGCACTCGGGCCCCCTCTACAATTACTCAATATGAATACTACGCTCCACTCCCACCCCGATTCAGTCCGGAGAGCGGCCGGAGAGTGTTCGGCACCCCCGTCGTCGTCGTCGTCGTCGTCGTCGTCGTCGTCGTCGTCGTCGTCGTCGTCGTCGTCGTCGTCGTCGTCGTCGTCGTCGTCGTCGCCGTGCTCCTCGGGGGCGTGCGCGGGAGCGCGAGCCGTCCTCGGCGCGCGCCACCCTCGGCGCCGCCCTGCCCCCCCCTGCCCGATCCCCCGCGTCTTATCTCGATGCGCCCTCTCATGCCCCTCCTCTTCTTTTTACCTTCAATTGTGCAAGAGCCAGGGCACGCGTGCCACTTGTTTTCGTCGACATTCGTTCGTTCGTCGTTCGTCGTCGTCGTTCGTTCGTTCGTCGTTCGTCCTCCCCCCTGGCCTCCCTGGCTTTGCTGCCTTTGCCCTGGACCCAGCCCCCTCGCCCTCTCCCCCTGGTTTCCCTGGCCCCCCACCCTGGCCTCCCTGGCCTGGCCCTGGACCCAGCCCTCCCCTCTGCCCTTGCCCTGGCCCCAGCCCCCCTCGCTCCCTCCCCCTTGGCCTCCCTGGCCCGCTCGTTCGTCCTCTCCCCTGGCCCCCTTGGACTTGCCCGCAGTGTTTTAGAGCTCAGAAATGTTTATTATCTTGCACAGCTGTGTTCTAGAGCTCGGACATCTTAATTTTCGTTCGTCGTTCGTTCGTCGTTCGCCGTTCGCCGTTCGCCCCCCACGGCCACGGAAAGAAACTCCTGGAGGAAGGAGGCGAAAGCCTCCTGTCCCTCGCAGCTCCTTGGTGCAAGAGCCAGGGCACGCGTGATCCAAGATGTTTCGCTTCTGAGAAGAATGATGTTTAAGTTTTCGAGGGCCGAAGGAGTTGTCACCTCTTCCCCGGCGGAAGGCGGCGGAAGGTCGGCGGAAGCCAGCGGAAGTAAAGCGAGGGCGGCTCCGCCGGCGGAAGTAAAAGCTTGTTGGTCCAAGGTTTCAGGAACCCGCCAGGTGTTCGCCGGTCGTCGCCAGAGGTGGACGGGGTACGGGGGGAGGGTGGGAAGGGGTCGTTCCCTTCCTCTCTGGCCGGGGCCCTGACCCATATTCCCCCCTTGTCGCGCCACTAGACGTGCTCGCAGGCCGGGCTGGGCGTTTCGCTGGAGTTTTCTTTACAGTTGCCCATCCTGATTATGAGCAGCTCCGACTGTTTTGCACGCTCGGGGGGGGCTGACGTTTTCAAAATGCGGTTCTCGTCTTGGCGTCGGGCGCATTCCTTTTGACGTCTTGCAGCAGTTACAAGGATGGAGGCTGGCACGTGTTCGATATGCAGCCCTCGTTCCCCAACAAAATTGCGCAACGGTTACACAGACGGAGGGTGCCTCGTTTTAGATATGTGCCTTTCGCAGGATACTTCCGCAGCATTTATGGCCACAGTTTTGGGGGGAAGAGAAGGGGCGAGGCACGATGTGGAGAAAGATGGTGGTGGTTGTGGTGAGGAGGAGGAGGAGAAGGAGAAAGATGGTGAGGAGGAGGATGAGGAAGAAGACGATGATGGAAAGAAGGAGAGAGAGAGAGAGAGAGGGAGAGAGAGAGAGAGAGTGTGTGAGAGAGAGAGAGAGAGACGAACACAAGAGTGAGAAAGAGATAGATAGAGATACGGGGACGATGATGATGCTGATGATGATGGTGATGGTGACGATAATGATGATGATGATGATGATGATGATGATGATGATGATGATGATGATCATGATCATGATCATGATCATGATCATGATCATGATCATGATGATCATGATGATGCTACCAGTAATGATGAGGCGATGATGTTGATGTTGATGATGGTGATGACGATGACGATGACGATGATGATGATGATGATGATGATGATGATGATGATGTTGGTGATGATGACGATGATGATGGTGGTGATTGTGATGCTGATGATGATGTTGTTGGTGATGTTGATGATGATGCTGGCGATGCTGATGGTGGTGATGATGATGATGCTGAGTATGATGAGGATCAGGATCAGGATGCGGATGCTGTAGATGATGATGATGATGATGATGATGATGATGATGATCATGATGATCATGATGATGATGATGATGATGATGATGATGATGATGATGATGATGATGATGATGATGATGCTAATGCTCGCGATGACGATGCTGATGCTAATGATGAGGATGATGACGATGATGTCAATGATGGAAATGGTGGTGACGATGATGATTATGAGGAGGATTATCGTAATGGTGGTGGTGATGGTGGTTCTGTTGAGGACAATGATGGCGATGATGATAACGCTTACGATGATGCTGATGATGATGACGACGATGATGGTGATGCTGAAGATGATGGTGATGATGACGATGATGATGATTATGGTGATGATGCTGATGATGCTGATGATGAGGATGGTGGTGTTGCTGCCTGTAATGATAACCATGATGATGATGGTGCTGGTGATGCTGATGATGATGATACCGACGATGATGATATGACTGATTATGGTGAAGATGATGATGCTGATGATGAAAATGATGATGATGTTTATGATGATGGTGGTGATGGTGATGGTGATGGTGATGATGATGATGATGGTGATGATAATGATGTTGATGATGATGCAGACGATGATGACGATGATGTGATGATAATGATGATGATGACGACGATGATGATGATGATGATGATGATGATGATGATGATGATGATGATGATGATGATGATGATGATGATGATGATGATGATGATGATGATGATGATGATGATGATGCGATGATGATGATGATGATGATGATGATGATGATGATGTGATGATGTTGATGATGACGATGATGATGATGATGATGATGATGATGATGATGATGATGATGATGATGATGATGTGATGATGATGATGATGATGTGGTGGTGGTGGTGGTGGTGGTGGTGGTGGTGGTGTGGTGGCGGTGGCGGTGGCGGTGGTGATGATGAGGTGGAGGAGGAGGAGGAGGAGGAGGAGGAGGAGGAGGAGCAGGAGGAGGAGGAAGAGGTGGAGGAGGAGGAGGAGGAGCAGCAGGAGAGGAGGACGAGGACGCGGACGAGGACGAGGACGAGGACGAGGACGAAGGAGAAGGAGGAGGAGGAGGAGGAGGAGGAGGAGGAGGAGAGGGGGAGGGGGGAGAAGGGGGGAGGAGTAGCAGGATAGGATGGATGATGGAGACGGGGAAGAGGAGGAGGGAGCTGGGAGGAGGAACGAGTGGACAGCGAGGGGGTGGGGAGGGAGGGAGCGATTTTTTTTTGTTCAACGCGGGGCTTGAGGTACACCGTGCTCCTTTCACTCAGGCCTGGGGCGGGCGGCGCACATACCGCTTCCGCCACCGCCCAGGTCTCACATTGTAGGCGCAAACCGCCGCCACGGACGCTGCAGAGCAAAATGGTCCGATATCCGCGCGCGCGCCCCCCGGCAGACCAGCCTCGGACGCACCGGCAACTTTCACCGGGCCAGCGCGCACGGCCCCCGGCAGACCAGCCTCGGAGGAGCCGGCAACTGGCTGCCAGGGGCACTGCGGAACTGCAGAGAGGCCAGGCCGGCGCGCGCGCGGCCCCCGGCGGACCCGCCTCGGACGAAGCGGCAGCTGGCCGCCAGGGGCGCAGCGCCCTGCAAGTCGGGCGCGACGTGGAGTGCCTTCAGACCCCTGGGATGTCTTACAATGTGCCGTTTCCGCCCGCGTAGAGTTATGTCGGGCCTGTCCCCCTACAGGGGGATTTTCGGCGAAAAATAAAAAATACTCAAAACATACCCCAAAAGGACCAACAAATATTAAAAAAATAGTCCCCAAACTATTTTTGGATTATTTTTGATTATTTGTAGGGTATTTTTTATTTTTCGTCGAGAATCCCCCTGTAGGGGGACAGGCCCGACTTAAGCGTAGAGACCTCACGCAAAAAAGGCGGCAGCTGCAGCAGCGGCGGCGGCAGAAGCCGATTCCTGCTGGTCCGTCGCCGACGCAGGTGCCCCCGCCTGCGGAAAGCGAGACCCTCGCAGAGCGCCTCCTGAAGTCCAGGGGTCTCTGCGTGCATGCAGCTCGACCCGACGAGTCTCTCGGATCGCCCAAGCACGGGCGCGGTTGGCCGCGAGCCTGGCCAGCTGTTCGGAGGAGAGGGGGAGGGGAGCGGGGGGAGGCGGCGGAGGGGAAGCGGGGGGAGGCGGGAGGGGACAGCAGCCATGGCGCCGCCGGCTCCTCCGGGGAGCCGGGGAGCAGATCGGCCACCCGCCGTTCAGCCTCGGCGCCCCTCGGCCTCTGGAGAGCCCGAGGTCGACGTCTGGGCTGACGGCTGGAGGGCCTGGTCCGAAGCTGTAGCTGCCTCGGCATCCGAATCGGAGCAAGGGGCTCCCCACGAGGGCGCGAAGTGATTCGCGCTTCGCGGTCCTCGTGCCTGCTCCCCCTCCTCCTCGTCCTCCTTTTCTCCCTTTGGGGGGGCGGCGCGAGAGCGCGAAGTTCTTCGCGCTTCGCGCAGCGCGAAGCTCGAAGTTGGGAGCCCTTGCGGAATCAAGAAACCTAAACTTTTCTGGGTCCCGCTTGGGACCACCAGAACGACTGAAACCCGCAAAATGTGGAGCTGGCAACGCCAGGGCCGACGCCTCCCTGTCTAAAGAAACAAAGAAAGCCTCGAGAGACGATCTGACCTCCTCTAGGACAGGCGGACACTCCACCACTTCAACATCGTCACCTGGAGAGGGGGAGGACGGAGGCTCAGGAGGCAGGAGAGAACGGGCGCTGTCGGCGATGGCAGCTGCAAGGGCTCTGCAGAGGCCAGCTGGGTACGTCTTCTTCTGAGCAGTAAAAAACTGGCCGAGGCATTCGCAATCTCCAGGAATGCACCAAAAAAGGGACTTCACGCTCCTCCACCACAGCAGAAGGCTCATCCGAGGGAGCGGTGAGAGAGGAGGGACGGTGACGAAGGAGCTGGAGGAGCTGGAGGAGCAGGGAAAGCAGCACGAGCAGGAGGTGCAGGAGCAGCATGAGGAGGATGAGGGAAGTTGCCGGGTTGGGCAGTGGTTCTAAGAGCTGGGGGAGGGCCCCCCGACGCCGCTGGCCCATTGCTGCACTCAGCCACCCTTTGAGGACGCGCTGCTGCTGAACAAGTGTCTGACCACGCAGGACGGGCCTTGCGAATACGTTCCTCTCCTCCTCCTCCTCCTCCTCCTCCTCCTCCTCCTCCTCTCTCATCATCATCATCATCATCATCATCATCATCATCATCATCATCATCATCATCATCATCATCATCATCATCATCATCATCATCATCATCATCATCATCATCATCATCCACTTCCCCCCCTCTTTCTCCTCCTCTCCTCCTCCTCCTCCTCCTCCTCCTCCTCCTCCTCCTCCTCCTCCTCCTCCTCGTCTTCCTCCACTGCGAGGCAGAACCGATTGCGAGGCAGAGGCCGAGGAGGCTGCGCGGCTGCAGCGGTAACGGAGCCCCCGCGCCAGGCGCAGAACGGTGATCAAGTTTACACGCTCGGCGGCGACCTGGCGCTCGTCGAGCGCCCAGTGGCAGCCGCGAGCGCCACATCGGGCGGATCCGCATCACTGGCCGGCTTGCCGCTGCTCGGCTCGACCCTGAAGCTGCGGATATACCCAAGCACTCTTCCTTTGCAGCTTGCAGGCGGTCCTGGCTCGACTGGCTCGCCAACTGGGTGGAGCATTGTGGCTCAGCCCCGTCTCGTGCACGAGCGCCCGCCGCCCCTTTCGTGAGATACTGGCGGGCCCCCCGTGGGCCCCAGGGCCCGACGCCGCGGCACCGCCGTCTGGGACCTCGTCTTGGCCGTGGGCGAAGATCCAGATCCATTGGCGGTTGCCTCGCTGCCCCAACTATTTTTTCCTACCAATGGCCTCGGCCAGATGCGATTTTACCAAGTCAACGAAGGTACTTTTAAGGAATTTCCAACTTTACTCTTTCCAGCTTCCCTGTACCCCCTGCTGCTGCTCTGGCTCCCCCAGTGCTGATCCGCATCAGACGGTGGAGGCAAAAAGTGAAGCAAGACTCCCCCTTCCCCCCGCAATTCAAAGTTTGCACGTATGCGCATCACTGGTCCGACACTCAAACTTGGGAGATCCGAGCCCAACATTGCATTCGGGGGGAGGGGGGGAGTTTACACCATACGTATGTTACGCGTGAGTGTTGCCTAATTGTTTCCGACAGCTGAATCTCCCGACCAGACGGGCCAGCTCATTATTGTAATGGCCTCCGGCCAGTGCCGCCGATGCGGGGGGCTCCCGATTCAGTGATCTTGGAGTCGTCGGGGACGCTGCTTGGGAGGGAGGGCGCTCTTGGAGTCGTCGGGGACCCTTTTTGTAGCTGACGTGCCCTCTGAGGGGGTGCCTGGAGCGGTACCGGGGGGGGTCCGGGGCGGGTTCTGAGGAGGGTCCTGGGGGCGGTAGCGGCTAGGTCTGAGGGGGTCCCAGGACCCCCCGAAACATTGTGGGGATGCGCAAATCATTAAGAAAACGCCAGATGGGGGACCGCTCCACAATTACTCAATATGAATACTACTCTCCTCCTTCCCCTGATGACAGGTTGGGGGTGTTCGCCCCCCCCCCCGCGTATTGTTTTGTTACGCACAGGATTCCCCGGAGTTGGGTTTTCGCTTGCATTTGTTTTCAAAATGCTGCTCTCGCTGAGGCGCCGGCCTCATTTTCGGGCCCCGCTCGTTCCGAATCGTGCTCCCGCTGAAGCGCTGGCCTCATTTCCGTGCTTCCGCTCGTTCCGAATCGTGCTCCCGCTGCAGCGCTGGCCTCATTTCCGCGCTTCCGCTCGTTCCGAATCGTGCTCCCGCTGCAGCGCTGGCGTCATTTCCCGTGCCATGCCACGGCATGCAATGCAATGCTAGGTTGCGTTCCGCTGCGCGATGCCATGCCTTCAGCTGAAGCTGTGATATGCAGTGCTTCAGTGCCACGTCGTGCTATGCCATGCTACGCTTTGATCTTCAACGCCATGCTATGCAATGTTATGTTCGGGGCCGCTGTGCGATGCCATGCTTTGCGTTGCAAAGCTTTGTGATGCAATTCTTCACTACGCCACGCCACGCCATGCTGTGACATACTACGCTTTGCGGTGCTTTTCTACGCCATGCCATGCCGTGCTCTACAATGCATCGCGTACCCTATTGCCCTGCTCGACATCCGACTGTGCGAGTAGAGAGGGGATCTACGCCATAGTAAGGGATGGGATGTCAGATATGACGCGAGCGCACCTAGCTTGCCTCCCCCCCTCCCCCCCTTCTCTGGGGGGGGGTGGTCAGGGGAGGGTTCCGAGGGGAGAGTCCTGGGGGGGTTCCCTGGTACCCCCCGAAACATCTTGGGGATGCGCAAATCATGAAGAAACGCCAGATGGAGGACCCCCCCCCTCCCCCCTTCCCCTGCAGAGCCACCCCGGTGACCCCCCCCAAGCAGAGCTGAAGCTCTTGCTCAGGCTCAGAGTTGAAGCTCTTGCTGAGGTAGCTCACACGCCGGATCGGCGGATTTCGGACAGGTGCGCAGCGGGCATCCTGGCGGCGGGTGAAAAGCTGAGTCCCAGGCGGAGTGCAGCAAGGAAAGCGGCGACGATAATGTCAAGATCCCTAGCATGCGAGAGGTCGAGAGCGTGGCGAACTTGGCGGCCTTTATTAGGGTTGGGCATCGTCTTCGTCATGACGCTTCGCTTTATGGTACCATTCGGGATCCACTTGGAAATAAGGGCCTCCCCTGCCTTGTCATTGCGTTTCTGGTCACGGCACTTTGCATGAGAAATCTTGGAATCAATCACCATAGTTACCAAATCCTCCAGGGATCGGGACGCTACATATTGTGCGACTTTATGCCTCCGAGCGCCAGCTTTTGCCAACTGATCCAGTCGAGCTTGCATGTGAGCCACTGCTCGGTTGATCACTTTCAGATCGCGCTCTGCTGGTTTTTCGAAAGGTTGGGATTGAGCTCCAACTCGGGGTCAGCCGTGAGCCCCAAGGGCTCGATGGCGAGGCATTGATTGATGAAGTTCTCGCGTGTGGTACGTCCCAGCGAATCTACAAATTGCGCTCTCATCATGATCAGGTCCAACCTCTCCTGGACTGCAGGATGGGCTGCGTACGCCTTCCTCTTTGCGTCCCGGAGAGAGCCCACCCAAGTCGACCGCGAACATGAAAGTGGAGTCCGTCATCTGCGTGTCGAGGTGAGGTGACTCGAACGCTATCGACAATGGCCGCACTCCAGAAGGGAACTCATCTTGTTCCAACATGCAGGTGGTCTTGGAATTCGAACAACCGATCTGACATCGTCTGTATAGAATCAACTGTGGCCAACAACTGCATCGAAGTCTTACGAAACATCCGTTTGACTTCGCCCAACGGGGAACATAAGCTCTAATTAATCAGGTCTCTTCGGGGACCTCTTGGGGTGGTTCCGGGGCCGTCTTGGGGCCTTCTGGGTCTTCTTCGCGCTCACTTGGAACACTTTCTGGATTGTATTGGGGCGATGTTGCGAATCTCGTGGGCCATCTTGGACGTCTTGGAAGTCGAAGATACGAGTGCGTTGAAATCTTAGAGGTGCATCAGAAAATCAAGCAAACAAAAAACTAAGCACCATTCGGTCAGGAGACCCTCTTGGGGATTCCATCCGAGCCGTCTTGAAGCGTTTTGGGGGTCTGTTGGGTTGGGCCGTCTCGGGCCCTTCCTGGGCCGTCTTGGAACCTTCGCAGGCCGTTTCGATGTCCTCTTGGGACCGTCTCGTGGCGCTCTTGGGACCCCGTGAGATCCGAGGAGATTGCTCTGGGGCCCGGGGTGACGATGGGAGGTGCGCCAGGGAGCTGGCCGCCCCCCCCCGCCCCCCCCACCCCTGTCAAACGGGATTTTGGACGGAAAGGGGCATGACGGCAGCCAGTGTCTCATGCGTTTTTCCACCCCTGGCATGCTGAGATCGGCGGGTTATCCTTCATCCTTCCCCCTGCCTCCGTCCCGTCACCCCTCCCTCCTCATGGATCCTCTCTCCTCCGCCCACTTCATCCAGCCTCCCTCCCGCCTCCTGCATCCTCACCTTCTCCCTTTCCCTTCCCCTTTGCCCTTTGGCCTATTCCTTGATGTTTCTGTGCGCCGCAGCTTTGGCTTCAGCTTCAGCTTTGGGTGTACCGTGTAGCGCCATCGGACCAGCCCACCCGAGCTAATTTTCCGCTCACACGGGTGCCCCCCCCAGTTGCTTGTTTCCCGCTCCTCGAGGCCCCTCGGAGAGCCCCAAGGCCCTCAGCGCTCAGACTGCCCACCTCAAACATCTGTGGCGCAGGGAGCCGCCCGGATAGCGGCTGAGGGTCCTGGGTCCTGGCTGTTCTTAGCCAAGGAGGTTGTTCTTACCCACACACTACATCAAGACCAACAATGAAGGATCCTAGGGAGGACCCTTCACTGTTTGTCTTGACGTAGTGTGGTTTCGGGCGACTTGGACTCGCCTTCCATGGGCGTCGTCCCCCCTCCCCCCCTTCGAGGAGGGCATGAGCGGCCCTCCTTGCTCCTCCCGACGCCCCCCACGCCGCCATCGCATGCCGCCATCGCACGCCGCCCTGTATGCCGCCCGTGGAGGAGCTGGCCACCGCAGGCTCGGACGCGGAAGATGCCGCCAGGAGGCGGGGGGCTGGGGGGGGGGGGGGCAGCCCTGAGGTTTCAGGGCCTCCATCTCTCCCTCCTCCTCCTCCTCCTCCTCCTCCTCCTCCTCCTCCTCCTCCTCCTCCATCTCTTCCTCCTCTTCCTCCTCCTCTCCTCCTCCTCCTCCTCCTCCATCATCATCATCATCATCATCATCATCATCTCATCATCATCATCATCATCATCATCATCATCATCATCATCATCATCATCATCATCATCATCATCATCATCATCATCATCATCATCATCATCATCATCATCATCATCATCATCATCATCATCATCATTCATCATTCATCATTCATCATTCATCATCATCATCATCATCATCATCATCATCATCATCATCATCATCATCATCATCATCATCATCATCATCATCATCATCATCATCATCATCATCATCATCATCATCATCATCATCATCATCATCATCATCCCCCTCCTCGTCCTCCTCATTGCCACCAGTGGAGGGGGCGCCTTGAGATTGCATGGCTCTCGGTCTGGAGGGAGCTCGACAGCGGGTCCACCATTCCGAGAGGTGGGGGAGCGAAAGTAGTTAGCGCGGTGCAGGTTGTCCGCGAGCGCTGCCGGCGCCATGGTGAGCGCCGTCGGGCGGGCCACGGAGAGCGGCTTCTGCGCCCAGCGCGGGCACCGGTGCCGAAGGGCAGCGCGGTGTCCGCGGAGCGGCAGCCCGCGACGGTGCCCTGCCGTGGCGGGCAGGTCCACGCAGCGGCCCCCATCGGGGCCCAGGGAGCCTCTGGGGCCGCGCAGGGCCCAGAGATCCCACGCGCCGACGAAGATTGGGGCGGCGGGCTTTTGGCAGTTTTCGGCCTCTGGGGGCCCTCGCCGGGACTCGGAGGCCGTCAAAGCCAACCCTGGGCGAAACACAGGCCCTCGGGAGGAGGTCCAGACCTCTGGGGCCCACGCATCGACAAACATTGGAGCAGTCGCCAGCACGCCCCAACGGGGGTGCCCTTGCGCACTAGTGAGGGCCAGGGGGTGGAGCCCTCTTGGCCTGCCCCTTCCGGAGTGGGCCGCATGCTGTCGCACGCAGGCCTCGCTGGATCCGCCCTTCTGCGCCGTGGACGAAGGCGCGCTTCTGTTCGGACCTTCAGCGGCTGCACGTGCCTAGAGAAAGATGCCAATCGTGCGCCTCCGCGCGTTGGGCCTGGGGATCGGCACCTCAAGCAGAAATTATGGCGACGGGCGCTGAAACGTAGCCGCGCAACCGCATGACGACCAGCGCTGCCACCGTAGCATCACAGAGCTCAAAGGTTGCTTGGGGTGTACTTCGTCTGCGCTGAGTCCTGCGACCATCTGGAAGGTGTGGCACGTGGCGCGGAGGGACTACGACAGGCGCGGCGACCTCTAAGGGTCATTGCGACTCTTGGTCGGCCGCCATGTTCAGCACCTCGCCATAATCCCCAGCTGCCGAGCCATCCCAGCGTGGGCCCCCCTCTCGCAGACAGCCGACGGCGCTGTGCTCGCTGTTTTCGGAGGCCACTGCTTCTGGCGCGGGTAATTTGGCGGCGGACGCATCCGCCACATGACCAGCCGCGCGTTGCCCAAGGAGCTTCGTCAGCTCCAACCGCCAGAAACAGGTTTCAAGGATTCTCGTGGTTCACGTCGCAGAAATAATGTTTTGGCACGATGTCGGATTGTCAGGGCGCATCAGCTACGTTGGTTCGTGGTGTTCGAGTCCCACGATTCTGGCACGATTCAGGGTCGTCAAGACGCAGCAATGACGGTGATTCGCGGCGTTGAAGTCCCAGAAATGGTGTCCTAGGCACACTTCTGGATTTTCAAGCGGTTGTTTTCCAACTGGGCGCTTCCTTCAATGAAGATGAGTCTTTGCAGGTGCCTTGGAAGAGGGAACTTGGAGGGAGGGTTTATTGCAATATCGGTGATGTGTCTTGGGTTTGCTAAGATCCTCCTTCCCTCATCCTCCTCCTCCTCCTCCTCCTTTTCCTCCCCCTCCTCCTCCTCCTCCTCCTCCTCCTCCTCCTACTCCTACTCCTACTCCTACTCCTCATCATCTCTCCTCTCCTCCTTCCTCCTCCACTCCTCCTCCTCCTCCTCC
>CAUYUJ010000570.1:371764-384264 GCA_963575745.1 Prorocentrum cordatum
CCTAGTGCTTCACGTTCGCGGCTCATCGAACACAGGGCTCGGTTTCTGCGCCCTACCGATGCTTCCCATCCCCATGGAGTTAGTGGTTGAAAAGTGCCGCACTGTGACAAGAAGTTTGTATAGCGGTGTAGCTTGGCCCACCTTTGTGTATTGGGGTGCTTGATGTGATCAGCGATTGCTCGTCGCCTACTCCAAGAGTCGGTAATGAAGTCCTCGATCGTGTCCTCCACCATCCTGGGTACCCGCTCAATTGTGATTATCGTGTGTTCTCGGCGTCAGAGCGCGGTCGGTCGTGGACCGCCATTTGTGAGACTGGCCCGACAAGAATTGATTATTCGAATGGACACCATTGGCGCTACTGCGGTTGCTCCGCAAGAGCATGAAAGCAAACGCCACACTGGTGAACCAGCGAGTCCAGGCAAAGCCATGACTGATGACGTCCAAGATGCCCTCAGATGGCTCGAAGACGGCGCCAGATGCCTCCAAGGTCGTCCGAAGACAGCTCAAGAGGCCTCCTCCAGGGTTCGGGCTGTATTATCCGTTCTCTCGTTCTCTATTCCCTGTCTGCCATCTCTCTCTCTCTCTCTCTCCTCTCCCGCGCGACACGCTTGTTGGCATAATCCAGAGGCTATGGGCCCAGCCACCTGTTCCCAGCGAGGTCTGGACAGTTGTCCGCAGCGTTGGTCGTCCGTTCGGTCGTTCGTTCTTGCTCTCTGTTCTCTCCAATGTCCATACATCACCGTGGCGAAAGTTCCTTTCAACATGCCTTCGCCAATAGCGCACCACTGCGGCGTAGTTCGCAGTAGAAATGCTCCAACTGATCCGCGCGCGGGCGCATCCCGCTCGATAGCTCAAAGGCTTCGGAGCGGAGTCGTTTCCAATCAGGTTTGGGGGTGACAGAGTTGTGAGTATGAAGCGGGTCGGAAACAAAACTCCGCCGAATGACGCAGTCGTCATGTCATGTTCGGAATTCTCAGGAGGATAGGAGATATCGCCATCATGACAAAGTTCAGGAACCTTTGTCCCGGCTGTATGCTCTCTCTTTCTATTCTGTACTTTGAGAAACCGGCAACTGGGCGACCCATGAAAGTTGGCAGGATTTGTTCACCACGTCCCAGACACGGGAACTCAGGCACCCAGGAAACCAGCCGCCCACCGAAACCAGCCCGACTATTTCGCCAAATCCTGACAAATTTCGCGATGACCCTTTCACTGGTAGCGCGGACTGAGAAATATTCGGCTTTCCAATGTCTGCAGCTGGTGTTGCGCCAGGATGGTGTAAAGATCACCGAACGTAATGTCGAGTGCCCGCCCTGTCACGAGAGGGGAAGTTACTTGCTGGCCTTGCAGAAACATGATTGTATGTTCCCCTTGCCAGGCGGCCACGATGCGAAGTTCTCAGCAAGGACGCTGATTCAGTCTCCAACCTGGAAGATGAGGGAGTGCGATAAGGACCTGAGGAGACTTGCGGAGAGAGCAGACAGACAAACATTGAATTGAAGGGAGGAGAGCACGGACGCAGCGTCTTTGTTATAACCACTTGGACTCGCTAACAACACAAGTGCCGTTTTCAAGTCATCATAGGGTTGCTCGTCTGGGAGGGGATGTCGACCGCGGATGCCAGAGGAATTTCACCCAGGGTGTCTTAGGCAGATCGTTCGTAGAGTTAGGATGGGCGTGACGTCGTCTTGCTTACCTGCAAAGCCTAACCGATGCCCTTCACGTTGGCCCTAGTCATTGGTTCCTGGAGTTCTTCAGCATTTCCGCCCTCTTCGGCTTCCATCTCCCAGGGAGTTGAGTATCGTTGTTTCGATTTGGATCCACATGTAAGGGTGACATGGGCTAGCACAGTGCTCGCTGGGCGCAAAGCTATCGAACAACAGATGCAATGGTTTGCCCGCGGTGCTGCTCCAGAGACGCATAATTCGACCATCTGCACCCCGCTTTGTCTACCTGGCGACTTGATTCTGCGCGATCATGCCTTGGCAGGCTGCTGGGGACGCACCCACTTTTGTTGGATTTCGGTCGTGACGCCAGTCGGGATAGATCCTGGGGCGGATGCAGGTGGGGAACACGTTTATACGTCGTCGGCTAGGCAGAGTAGCTGCGCTGGCGGAAGAGCAATCAGATCGGGGATACCGTTGAAGCGAATTGTGGCACAGTGCACGGAAAAGGAGGGAGACAGGGAGGGCGGCCGAAGGCAGGTGGGGAACACAGGCAAACCGCACCAGAAGGTTGAGACACTTTCTACGAGCTCCCTGGGACCCTTGCCTCCCGGCCCTTCCTAGCCCTTAAACGCCGGTCGTTGAAAGTAGGTATCTGTGGGATGCCCAGATCCCAATCTACTTTGGGTGCTTCCCTACTTCAAGAGTCGAGCGGTGTCCTTCTTTTCTCCTTTTTCAGGGGGCGGGCGGAAGCCCAATCTATTTTCAGCGCCTTCCTACGTCATGTTTCTACCCACTTCTTCCGACCGACGGGTAACCATGGGCCATGGACATCCGCCTTCAATGTGTGAGGAGCTGGAAATCTAAGCTAAAGTAGGGTGGGCCAGGGCCTGTTTTTTTTGTCTGTTCTGACTTCTTGCACGCGTGTTGGGGCAATGCCCTCACACCCTATTACATGCACTTCGCCAATAGTTAGGTTGGCTCAGGCAGGTCCCGCCAGGGACGAGGCGTCAGCCCGATACTGACAAAGAACTACATCGACGTGCTCTGATCGTCCGGCTTGATTGTCTTTAATTTGGTGGGCCTGCTTGTCGCATTGTGGGGCGAAGCATGGCAGCCTCCACATACGGCCAGCGCTGGAAATCTCAAAATGCACTCAGTCAGTGCTTGCCCCTCGGAGCTCCAAGCTGTAGCACCACCCGGGGACCTCAACGTTTCTTTGTTGCACGCCCTCAGTTTCTGATCCTTGGATCGTTCATTTGGCTCGGGTTACGTGGCGGCAAAATGCATCCCCAGGGCTTCCGGTACCGCGCCGTCAACGTATGGGCATTGTGCCCGAAGACGGGGCGCGTTCTGATTGGACAGCGGGCCGTCGCCAAGGACATGGACCCGGACAAGTGGCTTGTTGTTCTTCCTTGGAGGGGGGTGGGAGCGATCGGCAGCCAGCGTCTTGGAGTGTCATGCATGAAGACAGCATCATGGAATGTCTGCCCTTGGGAGGGCCCCTTGTGGACTCAAGATCTCCGCGGTTGCATCTGGCACTGATTGGGGGAGTTGAGTAATTGTTGTGCCCATGGTGTGGTTGCCGATTTCTTCATTGAAGTCATCAGTGCTTGATGCATGCGCAATTGGTCAAGAATCTCCCCGTCGGAGTTACCACCACGGCATAGGAACTACTTCAGGTTTCCCAAAATAGTGAATTGAAGAGCCAATCCGTAGCTATTTGGGCTCAAGACGCTGGGCTGCAAGCCACAGGCCTCCGCCCGACTATCTGAGACAACCGTCGATACCTTCGCGCACATCGGTACAATTCAGGACTGAAATCTCTCCAGCGCTATGAAGCGATTCGAATACCGTGGACATGGGTTTGCAAGCGTACCAGTTCATGGAGACCCGTCACGGTCGAGAACGGAAAAAACGAGGTCAGTTTGAAGGGGCATGCAGCAGTGGCGAGCTGGAGGGCACCAGTGGAATGGCCCGTTCACTCTTGCGAAGTCGATTTCCATCGGCACACAGCTCCAGACAATATCGTCGACGTTGCACACGCTGGCGTCATCGACTAGATCTGCTTACCGGCGTGCGGAAGGCATCGTTGTTAGTTCGCGGCGTTTGGTAATCAGGACGAGCATTTGTTTTGCGAGCGATGCGTCAATCATCATCGAGTACACGAAGGGCGTCTTGTGCATCGGACAGGGCCAATTGCTTGAGATTCAGAGACGTTGGGCACAATATTCTGGATACCATTACGAACAGCACATCGGGCGATGCTTAGGACAATCCTCCCATCTTCAGGCGACATTTGTAGTTGGAGCAGCTGGGGAAAGGAGGATACCCGCACTTCACACTCGAGGAACATGAACCAGCTCAGGTCGCTCGGCCAACGGTGCGGGGGCGCACCTATAGGAGATTGGCACGAAGGGTCGATGTGGAAGAATAAGCTGGGCAGCCTGGGCGAGCCCCTGGAAGAGTGCAGCGGGAAAGTCGCCTTCGAGAGCATGGCTGATCCTGAGAGGAACATCGTTTGTGCCTGTGGCAGCTCCTGCCACGCAGGTCTCATGGGCGAGTTTACGACGAAGAGCTTGGCAGAGAAGGAGATCACTACGGTTTCTTCGGTGCTCACTGCAGTACTGACTGGGGGGCGCCCCCCCCCGCCGCCGCCATTTTGAACTGATTTTGGCCGGCGAGCCCGCCGCCATTTTGTTGTTGCCTAGTTGCGATTACGGTTGCGCCCGCGGGCGGGTTGAAATGTTTCGTTTGGTTGGGAATTGAAAAATATCGCACTTCCGCGTCACGCGGTGCGCCTTTTAAATAGAATTGCAAATATTTCTCGGGAGAGTCCCACGCCCGCCTGAGATATTCTGTGTTGTTATGTTCGTTGTAGTTTTTTCAACGGATTGCAAAACGCAGCCCGCCTGAATAATTCCGCACTGGTCACAAGACGATTCGCCGCCAAATTTGTGCGGGGAGTTCCAACATATTCGAATTCGTTGGTTCGCCTTGCCGCCGTTTCTTTCGATACGTCAGTTACTGTTTCAGGTTTTTTCTCCGCCGCCCGTTTTTTCCTGAAATGGAGTATGTTGTATTGCTTCCAGTGTGATAGAAGGAGTACGCGAGCGAATTCCGCCACCGGTGGCCGTTCATATTGTCCGACGACGTGGCCATTGCGATGTCTCAGGGCGGAGAGTTCGCCCGCACGCTGGAGGCCATCCGAGTCACGAAGGCGCACAGCGCTGTGACAATCGGATCACCTGGTCTACTCAGCCTCCACGCCACCCAGTCTCTGGGCGGGCCGCCGTCGCCGAATCCGTCTTTTGCAAAGTGCACCTAATGTTCGGGACCGCCGCCGCTGCCGCGAATTTGCATCGGCTGTTTGTAAAACTGCCTTCAGCCCACCCCGCTACCGCGCCTGGGCCGTGGGCCAGAGGCCTCGTCGCGGTTGCGCGTTTGCTCCCTTCGAAACAGAATTATGTTGTGCAATTCGTCGCGGTTGCGCGGTTGTTCCTTTTGTGTGGGTGTTTCGGGCCTGGGGGGGGGGGTCCAGAAGAACTACGTTGTGTAATTCGTCGACGTGGCGTGGAGAGTTCCGGCCTAGGGGGGGTGAGCGACGGCGAAGCGTGATGTTTAAATACATTTATTGGACATATTTTGTTACTTCTGTTTTCGGTGCGCGCTCGTGGGTTGAAGGTTTCGCTTGATTTGGGCAGCGATTGCGGGCGCTTTCGGATAAGAGAACGGAAGTATTTTTGGATTGGTTGCGGCGTCGGATTCCGGCTCGTATTTCGCGGCCCGACGATCTTCAAATCAAAATATATGTGGTAAGAATGTACGCACGCATGCGCGCGAGTTAAGCACGCCTACGTACATCATTTACACCGATATCTTTCCATGCTCGTGTCACGTAGTACATATAGTGTGCGCAGAGTCCGCCGCCCTCGTCTTGATATTGTCGGTTTGGCTTTTGCGCGCGGCCGCCGCCAATTTTTTGTAACACTTACTTAGGGTCTGGGGCATTGGCCGCCAGATTTGGGACCCCCCCCTGCATAGTGTTTTTTGTTTTTGTCGTCGCCGCCGTGGGAATTCTGGTGAATACTTTTTCTCGAGCGTCGACCTGGTGATACAATCGGAATCGCGAGCGTCGTCGGCGCCAGCATCGCCCGCGACGGGGTGGCAGGCAGGTCCAGGAGTCGTCGTCGCGTCGACCAGTGGTGTCCAGCTGCTGGGTGGTTGCGGTGTGTCGCGGTGCCTCTGCAGCTCGGCAGCCAGAGGGGGGGGGATCACCCTGGACGCGCTGGATCGTTCCCAGGAGCAGGCAGGTCCAAGATGGTCCAAGGCGCATCCAAGCACGGCCGCTTGGCGCCGGCGCACCTGCTCTGGGGATGTGGTGTGCAATTTCCTGTAGCGTTGGGAGGAAACTGAAAGCTGAAGGCATCTCTTATGCATCCGCACCAAAGGCTTCACAGCTGCGGAGATATGACTTGCCCTCACTTCAATACGTTCGTGTGCTTTCACCAAAGTTTCTACACAGCGGTTGCAAACGGTATGATACCGGAATCTGGGATACAATCATTTCAAGGAACATGTTTGCGAGTTGAGTTTGAAGGGCGCGGCACCCACCATCGCCATAGACCAGGGTGATGACGATTTGAGTTGGCCGCATCGTTGTTACCCGCAGTCCGGGCACGAAAGAAGAGCTTCATCACATGTTGACGGCTACGCAACACTAGGGTGTTCGCAGTTGTGTACAGTCCGAGGCAACTTGATCTTGTTTATGCCTAGTCATAGTCAATATGGTTCTCTCATCCTCCGTTTTCCATCCGATGCTTTCGCAGGGCGCCCACGCGGCGCGCCGCGGCCGCTTAGTGGTCCTCGCTGGCC
Organism: Prorocentrum cordatum; assembly: GCA_963575745.1. Classification (NCBI taxonomy): domain Eukaryota; class Dinophyceae; order Prorocentrales; family Prorocentraceae; genus Prorocentrum; species Prorocentrum cordatum. The sequence continues at coordinate 378,304 of CAUYUJ010000570.1, forward strand.
TGACGCTGCAGTGTCTTTGCACAGCGGATCGGATCGACCGCTGGCTATCCCAAGAGAAAAAGCAGGTCAAATACGCTAACCCCCACTTCATTGGCTCTATCTGTTTATGATTGCGGCGGGTGTATCGACAGCATTGCCACATTGAGGAACATTGGAATCGAAAAGCTTCTTTCAGCGACACGACGCTCTCACTGTCAAAAGTGCGGCGATGCTTACCATTGTCAACCGGGATTCTTTCAGCGACACGACGCTCCCTCTGTCAAAAGTGCGGCGATGCTTACCATTGTCAGCCGGGGGTTGCTTTTTCATTTCGCTGTATCGGCTGACGGGGCTCCACTGTCACACGGACACGAACGGCAGTGGACACGCTTGAGAGTTGACGATGCGCCCCCGCTGTGAGCTGGGGGTGACACCCCGCGCTCGCCACATGGTCGATTCGGCTTGACCCACAATCGATCGATTCGGTCGCGTGGTTGCAGTGCGTGTTCAGCATGGGGGTAATGCGCGTTTCAAGGCTCGCCACGTGAATGTGTGCACGAACGTGAGATATGTCTTGAACATGATGTCCTGCTGGCGCTCCGATCCCGGCCCGACCCTGGATTCGTAGGACAATTGTTCTAGACAGTCAGCGCGCGTGAGTTCCCCAGTTGCCAGGCACAAGCAGCGCATCATATCACGAGCTTGTTGTAGCGAGTGGTCTGGAGCAGTGTGAGGTTCGCAAGAAACGCACCCATGCACACCTGAAGCATAGCTTGTTGCGGCTGCATGAGGAGAGTCTGGGATGTCGGGGCGCATGGCCTCGTGGAGGCGCACGAGTTCTTCGGATTGGTGCGTGTCAGTGGTTGGTGGGCGTTGGCTCAGCCTTGCTCCGTGCTGGTGGCGTGCGGCTGACGTATCGCGCAGCGTCAGAAGTTCATCGCGCTCCTCCTGGCCACAGCAGGGGCCCTTCTGGTATCGCAAGTGGCTTCCCTTGTGCCTCTCCACTGCCTCTCTCAGGTGGACGTGCGTTTGCTGCAGGGTGCCGAGCGGCGAGTTGTCGATGAACGTGGCGGCGGAGCAGCTGTCTCAGGATCGTTTGCTCGTGCGCTTCTACCCCTGTGCAGGTCTTCCACCTGGCATCGCTCGGACGTGTGCATTTTTTCTCGGCGAGAACCATCGAGGACCATCCTGGACCACCGAGCAAAAAAGACACGCACGAAACCGAAAAATGCACAGGAAATGGACGTCCGAGCGATGGCAAGTCCATCGCTTTACCTCGCCCCCTCACCCTAGAAAATGTTGCGTTGGTTCCGTGTTCCGAGCTCTGTCCATCTTGCGGTGCACGGCGTGGGCGACGGAGCGCCGGGGAGGATCGTGCCCACCCAGAGCCATGGCATTCTCCGAGCCCTCGGTTACGGTTCTCGTGATCTCTCGGGCTGTCTTTGCTATCGAAACGACTACTGCCAGAGGACGGCCAGTGCCCCAACTCAGACATCAGTTTGTCTTCAGATGCCTTTCTGAGACCTCTCAGTATACTTTTCCCGTGAAGGCCGCACCGATGCAAACAATTGTCAGTGTTGTCGAAGTATGTCCTCGGCTTCCAGAGATTTCATACCGATGGCACTGGGGAGCTGCATGTCAAAACTGTCGTCGAAGGTCTGGCCGCTTCTCCCCGGACCGCGGCGAGCGCTGGGCAGGGCCACCTGGAGCTCTGAGCGCCCACCGGCCACGCGGAAATGGATGTCCAATCAGGCTCAGCATACCCCCCACCATGCCAGCGATGCGACGTTTTTCGGCCAGAGGCTAGGGACAGAGCAGTCCCCAAACAATGCCTGCTCTTGGTGGTTCTGTGCTTGTTCTGTGATTGGCCGGCCCTGTTTGCCGCAGGCTGGTGCCCTATGTCTGGTCCTCTACGGTGTGCTGCTCGTCATATTCGGCCGTTCGCGCGCTATTGCCCTTGGTGTCCTATTCGGGCTAGTCTCACTCCCGTGGCTGGCTCGTCTCATTTTGGCTGCCTTCCCTCGTCGTCGTCTCATGGCCTGCCTAAGATTCCGCGCACGGGGGCTCGTGGACTCAAGCAGCTCAACATCCGAAATGCTGTCCTACGTCTGACGGTCACTATGTGTCACTATTGGGGAGGAAAATATGGTTGGTGCCATACGGAATCTTGTTTTCCGCAGTCGGCCGTTCTCGCGCTGCTGCCCGACGGGTTGGTGCCCGATGCCTCGGTGCTATATGCGTTGCCTCGATGGGTGCCCTATGCGTTGGTGCCTAAGTGGCAGGTAAGGCACGGGCTGCGTATTGCATTACGGTCGAGCACGTGATTCAGAAACGTCCTCCCGAAACGCTGGGCGACGTACAGGTGCACCAACTACCAACGACGCGCCCAGACCCCGCCGCCGACGGCAGCCCTTTACGACGCAATGGCACAATGGGTACGCGAGGGTGTTCGAGGCCACAGTCCTTCCACCCACGTCCTTGCACGGCCCTGGATTCCGAGCTTTCCCATCCGCTTCCCCGGGTGCCGTGATTCCTCTCCCGTTTCCACGTCATTTCCCCACTGCCCTCCTGTCTCCCACCCCACCTCCATCTGTCGGCCACGACTTCACGCTCCGACGCCTCCAGTGCCCGAGGCCGCCCCCCCCGCTCCGACGCCTCCGACGCCCGACGCCTCCGACTCCACGCTCCGACGCCCAGCCTCCGATGCCCGAGGCCCTCCCCCCCACCGCCACCCAACGACCTAATTACGGCCTTCACCAGTTCAACGCTCCAGGGCTCACAAAACGTGTGTGGCGGTATCCGGGTTTTGTATCGCGTTGCCTGGTGTATTTCTGCACGCTGCTGGTGGGTCGGCGTGCTATGCCATCGTCGCCTCCGACGGCCGCCTCTGCTACAAGATCCTCCTCTTCAAACGGCCCCTCCTCCTACGTCTTCCTGGCGGTGGCTCACCAAAGCTGACGCCAGCACCGGCGCTAACATGACGCCAGTGACGACGCCAGGGCCGGTGACAGCACGGACGTCTGCGAGGACGCTGGCACCAGCACTGGCGCCAGCACTGCGAACAGCGCGGACGCCTGCGCCAGCCCCGTCGCCAGCACCGATGACAGCGCGGACGCCAGCGCCTTTGCCAGCACCAACGCCAGCGCGTGCATCAGTGCCGTTGTCAGCACAGACGCCAGCCCCGACGCCACAGCCATGCCGCACTTTTGGACGTGCCGGTCCATCCGTGCATTTTGGACGCGCTGGTCATCCCCCTTCCGCCGCCACCCATCGACCTACATCCTTGACCAGTTCAACGCTCCAGAGCTCACGGAGCGTCTGTGGTGGTATCCGGGTTCTGTATCGCGTTGCATGGTATGTTTCGGCACCCTGCTGTTGGGACAGGCGTGCAATGCCAGCCGCAGTAATCGACAGAAACAACATCCTCGAACAACAGCCTAAGTACCCTCGGCAACCCACCGACGCAACAAACTCGAACCAGAACCGACCAGCAACAACACAACGCCACCGCGACCCGCGACAACCCACCGACCAGCACAACCGACCAACAAACTGAACCACAACTCGAACCACAACCGACGCACCGACGCCAGCACCGTCTCCAACATCGATGCAGAAGGTACTCCGTGACACACGAGAGCGCGGACTACTTCCTGACAGACGGGACTTTTGACTTCCCCCGTTTGGCCACGGGGGGGGGGGGCGGGCACTGTTAACAAAATCTGGGGCCGTAGTCGTACACAGCTTCGACTCCAATGTCGGACCCGCCCGGCCGCCCCATCGCGGCCTCCCGACGCTCCGACGCCAGCACCGACTCCAACATCGATACGCTGAACTTTTGATCTCCCCCGGAGGGCCAGGAGTGACCCCTCTGTTAACAAAACCCAGGGCCATAGTCGCATGCAGCTTCGAGCTGAATGACGATGCCAGCCCTGGTTCGGACCTGTGCACAGGCTCCAGCATCAGACATACCAGCAGATCCGAGGACACTCTTGCTTCGAGACCGCGCCAACTCCGACACAGGCTCAAACTCCAGCTCCACTCTGCATGACGGGTGCCACGAGCAGCACGACGGACAGCAAAAGCTTCCCCACGACGAGAATCACTCGCACCACTACGGCGACCATCGACAGCACTGCGGATGCCACGGAGAGCACGCGGATACCAGCCACATTGCCACCACCCCCCACACCCGCACCACTACCACAACCACCGCAAGCGAGCCCATCAGCGCTGCACCATGTTCTCGACCCCGCAACAACGTGGTTTTCGCTCCAGAGGCCATTGCCGACGTCTCTTCCGACGCCTGCTCTGGTTCCGACCCCGCCCCAGACTCCAGCACCAACTCCAGCGTCGACTCGATCTCCGACTTCTGGTACTGCTCCGACCCCGGCCCCAGAGTTCAGTGCAAGGCCCTGCCGGGGGACGTGTCCCAAGACCCCAGCACCGACCCCAGCACCAACTGGCCCAACCCCATAGGGCTTTCAGAAAGATGTCACGGAGACGGCGCGTCCCTGGTACGGTCAGAGTGAGGGGGCTGAACCGAACGGTCATTCACTGTCCCTGGGTGCGCGGCTGAAGTGGAATTCCGCGATGCGGATTCTTGTTGTTGTTTGATGTTTGTTGTTTGTTGTTTGTTGTTGTCGTCGTCCCACCCGCGACCCACCCCGCGACCCGCCCCGCGACCCACCCGCGACCCACCCCGCGACCCACCCGCGACCCACCCCGCGACCCACCCGCGACCCACCCCGCGGCCCACCCGCGACCCACCCGCGACCCACCCGCGACCCACCCGCGACCCACCCCGCGACCCACCCCGCGACCCACCCAAAAGTTTCGGCGCTTGCGGCGGGTTTCTTTTGATTTCGTTCCAGGTGGAGAACCTGCAACCCACCCGCGACCCAAACCGCGTTCAGTGAATCAAAATTTTCGGCGCCTGCGGCGGGCTGTTTTTGAATTCTTTCCAGGTGGAGGTGGAGAGCCCGCGACCCACCCGCGATCCAAAGTACGCTCACTGAACAAGCCAAAACTTCGGCGCCTGCGGCGGGTTGTTTTTGCATTCATTCCAGGTGGAGAGCCTGCGACCCAAACCTTGTTCAGTGTACAAATCAAAATTTTCGGCGCCTGCGGCGAGCTCTTTTTTAATTCCTTCCAGGTGGGGGTGGAGAGCCCACGACCCACCCGCGACCCAAACATCTTCACTGAACAAGCCAAAAATTCGGCGCTTGCGGCGGGCTGATTTTGCATTCGTTCCAGGTGGAGAACATGCGACCCAAACCGCGTTCAGTGTATTATCCTGCGACGTACCCAACCCTTTCTACACAAGTGACAATTGCATTCAGGACCACTCAATACCGAAGGACATTTCGGCGCCATGGTATAGTGGTGATCTGCGTAGGACGTACCTCCGCTGAGCCTCCCAGAAGCCCATGCGCGCCAGGTGAGCCAAGCGCGCCAGGCGCGCCGGGTGCGCCAGGTGCGCCAGGTGCGCCAGGTGCGCCAGGTGCGCCAGGCGCGCCAGGCGCGCCAGGTGCGCCAGATGCGCAAGGCGCGTGAGGTGCGCCAAGTGTGCGCCAGGTGTGCGCCAGGTGTGCGCCTGGTGTGCCAGGTGCGCCAGGTGCGCCCAGCGCGCCAGGTGCGCCAGGTGCGCCAGATGCGCCAGGTACGCCAGGTGCGCCAGGCGCGCCAGGTGCGCCAGGTGCGCCAGGTGCGCCAGGCGCGCCAGGCGCGCCAGGTGCGCCAGGTGCGCCAGGCGCGCCAAGTGAGCCAGGTGCGCCAGGTGTGCGCCAGGTGTGCGCCAGGTGCGCCAGGTGTGCGCCAGGTGCGCGCCAGGCGCGCCAGGTGCGCCAGGTGCGCCAGTTGCGCCAGGCGCGCAAGTTGCGCCATGCGCGCCAGGCGCGCCAGGTGCGCCAGGTGCGACAGGTGCGACAGGTGTGTCAGGTTCGCCCAGCGTGCCAGGTGCGCCAGGTCCAGGTGCGCGCC
>CAUYUJ010000570.1:389264-401764 GCA_963575745.1 Prorocentrum cordatum
CATTCTTGCTCGATGCGGTAGGGGCTGCGGCACAATCTTGGCCTGTAGGGTCCGATCCATCTTGTGGGCGCCTTGCTCTGCGAGCTGCCCAATTCCAGGGCTATGTCTGCGTATGACTGGTTGCCTGCAGGCATCCGCGAATCTGCGTGTGCTATATCTTGCTGTGTACTGAACGCTGTCCTTTCGCCTGCCACTGTGCGATGCACAATCATATTCATGGTCGTTGAGGCACTGTGGGGATACACGCACGGCGCCGTCGTCGGTCCCTCTTGCCTCGCCTCTGTCCTCCTTCCTCCCATTCCGCCTTCCCTCCTCGTCTTCTGTTTCACGGGAGACTGCGTATCATCTGGGAACTCGCCTCTGTCCTCCTTCCTCCCATTCTGCCTTCCCTCCTCGTCTTCTGTGTCACGGGAGCCTGCGTGTCCTCTGGGAGAGCAGGCCATCGGCCACGCGGCCAGGAGGCCGAGGGCGGATGCACATCAGTTGGTGTTCTTGGTGGAGTCCCCTTCTCATCAGTTGGGAAGCCGGCAGTTTGCATCGTTCTGGTGAAAAAAACGTGTTTTGAGCACGTTCGTCCTTACAGCATCTTCAATACCATGTTCAACATGGCCTTTGGTAGCATGTTACGACAGTCGTTATGTGCATTGCTTGCGCGTGCTGTCTCAATCGATTCGCACGCAGTTTTTTTTTTCATCTGTGGTCACTCACACCATGAGCGCTGTGGCGCAGCAATAATTCCAGCTGCAGGTGCAACAATCACAACTACACTGTCACACGCACTGGGATTAGGAGCTGTACGCAGCACAGCTCCCGAGGGCAACACCGTCGGCATGCTGCTCTGAAACGTGACAGTTCCAACCTGCAGCAATCCCGACGCACGGCAGAGAACATCTGAGACGACGATCGCCGCATATCCTATCTGGTCGGACTTTCAAGGGGCCGCTTCGGAAGCAGCGACGGCGGCATTCGCTTGCACCTGCTGTCGAAGGAGTGCCCAATGGCATCAATGAGAAATCCGACGATAGGATTTGGCGTGTGGAGTGTTACGGGGGAGGGACACACACAATGAAACTCGTGCAGCTGAGGGTGCAATGGCACTGGGGGAGGTGCAGATGGAAGCTCGGGGCCACTTAGAGTTGATCGCAACAGTGTCCACGATAACTCCCATACCCCCCAAGTGAGTCGCGTCAATGTGTTGGTTGCCCGCTGCCATAAGCCGACGCCCCCAACCCAATGTTCGGGTCGACCCGAATCTGTCGGAATGCAGTTGGTCGATAATATAACTACCCTCAATTATTGGGCGAGGAATCGGGGTGCCCAGTCCCGGCGGATTGGAGCAGAGTTTCACGAATGTTACATCCATGGTCTCAGCGCATCCTTCCCACTGCCTCGCCACCCTTGCTTTGATTCTCACCAACTAGAGAAGGAGTTCGGCATCGAGGTTGCACTCGACACGCACATGTCCTTGGCCTTCTCGCTGAAGACCGAAAGGGAGACCGCCAGCGCCCAGCCCTCACAGTTGCACGTTGACAGGTCGTATCCCGTCATCTCTTCCGTCAGGCCTGTCAGATCCGTGGCGCATTTTCCAACTGGAGCCTCAAATTGCACGCGCGTGCTGGCCTTTCATTCCTCGCCCATTCGGCCAGGCCCGCCCAGGAAGGCGAAGAGAAGAGGGAAGAGGGAGGAACGGGTATGGTATGATAACAGGAAAAGACGTTTGCGATTTGGTCGCACAAATGTCGATCTTTGGTGTTCACCGCCGCTCAGAAATTGGCCGGGCACGTGCTCGTATGGCTTCGAAATCGGTCGGTACAACGAGCGTTTCTTGATTCTTCCCTGTATGCGGATTTACGTGGTCGTGTACACCACAATTATATTCTGCTCTCCGCAGCGGGCTTTTCCGGCATGCAGGTGTAAAGCACGCTTGGCTTCCAGAGCACATCCGTGCACCATTCCACGTGTGCTCGTGGTCCCACGTGCCTACAACCCTGGGGGGCACCCCGCTCTGTAGAAAAATGCGACCTTCTGTCGGAGGCCCAGAGGTTGACACCAACACCAATCTCGGCGATGTGCCTCCACCGAGGAAAGATGATCCCGATCTCGGTGATGGTGGTAAGATTCTGGCTTCCAGGGTGACCGAAATGTTACGAACAACACCGAAATCTAGGATCACCTTCCCCCTGTGGAGGCAAACCCCTGTGTTGGTGTTGGTGCCCATTTCCAGGCCTCCAACACCCGGGACCCCTGGACTTCCCAGACGCCCCTGCAGGACGTTCCCTTTGGCCTTCCGGGGGCCCCGCGGACGTCCGCGTGGGGCCTTGAGGGCGGGCCCAAGAGCGGCCAGGACGGCGTCAAAGCGACCCCACGAGAGCCCCAAACGGCCCCAGAGCCCTCCGAGGCGCCTCACGACGACCCCCTCCTCCTCCTCCTCCTCCTCCTCCTCCTCCTCCTCCTCCTCCTCCTCCTCCTCCTCCTCCTCCTCCTCCTCCTCCTCCTCCCCCACTTTTTTGTTACCCGTATCGTCGGTCTTCTGGGCATCCGAGACCACCTGTGAGCCCCGCGATGGTTCGCCCCACTCTAATGATTCCAGTCGGATCGCAAAGCAGATGCTACGAGGTGGTTGCTGCTCTTGTGAAGGGTGCTCGCCCAGCCGTCGGCCTTCAGGTGAGCTTGCTAGCCTTAGCATCTCCTTGGCCTAGGTGTCATGCGCAGTGTGAGCCCTGCGGCTGCCTCACAGGGCCATGCATAGGGAGTCCACATTCCACCCCCCCACCCCCGCCGCCCCCCCCCTGACACATAGACACGAATATCAGGCAAGCCCAGCTCCTTTGCTCGGGAACGACGAGGCTGTGCGCTGTCGCGGCGCGTGGATGCACACGCCTTTCTCGCCTGTCTCCTCTCGCTGCTCGCTCTTTTTTCTGTGGTTCCTCATTTGCTGCCTGGAGAGAGGGGGCTCTGCATCTTAGAACCCCCGCTCTCTATGCACGTGTTTATATACATACACATACACACATAGAAATATGTACACACACACACACACGCATTCCATGTTCTCTATGTTCACAAACCGGTGTGTCCCCAGAGCAGACAACGACCATATGCCCGAAGACGACCCAAAGAAGAGCCCCAAGAGGCCTTCGAAACGCAGAAAACATGGATTCCCCATGGTGTTTGTACGAGTCGACGCTCGTGTAATTTGGCCCTGGTTCTTTCGACAAATTCGAGGGAATCTCGTTCAAATTGAACTTCAACATTCCATCCCTCCAGGCCCCCCCCCCAGGCACCCGGAAGAATGATACAGTCAAATTGCGGCCGTACCCACCAATTTGGGCATACCTTCCTGCGCTGCCCAGAAATCGTCAGAAATCCCATAGGGACCCTCGAGAGACTCTTGGTTCTGAGCCAATGGGAGACTCCTGAGAATGCAAGTGAAACGATCCGCTTCTATCAACAAGTTTTCGGGTGGCCCTCCCGCCTGTGGGTAACTTGCGTGGTGCCTCCTTCATGCAGGATAGATACTGGATGTGATTAGTACACCACTTCATGTTGAGACACAGAAAGCAAGTGAAACACTTGCTTTTTCTCAACCAGTGCTCGGGTGACCCACCAGTCTGCGGGTCACCTGCATGGTGCCTGCTTTATGTGGGAAGTGTCCTGAATGGGATTACATCCCCATGATACCGCATGTTGCGGCCCCGACTACAGGTAAAACAGTTGTTTTTTTCAGCCAGCTTTCGGGTGGCCCACCCGCCTGTGGGTCTCCTGCGTGGTGTCTGCTTCACGCGTGAAATTTATCGAATGGGAATGTATCACTTTGTGTTGGGGCCCAGCAAGCAGGTGAAACATATTGGACTTTCCCAACCAGTTTTCGGGTGACCCACCCGCCTGTGGGTCTTTTGCGTGGTGTTTGCTGCATGCGTGAAATTTATCGAGTGGGACTACATCACTTCGTGTTGGGGCCCAGAATGCTTGTGGAGCATTTTTTTTCTCGGCCGGTTTTTTTGGTGACCCACTTGTGGGTCACTTGCGTGGATCACCCAAGCGAGGAAGTCATACAGCGGGGGCGCGCATCAAGAAACCATCTGCTTTTCGTCAGGGTATCCTGGGTTTCTTAGCTCCGCGCGCCGCGCGGTGGTCTCCCGCAGCCGGGGAGGGAGCGGCTGCGTTCAGGGTGCTCCGGGTTTCCCCTCGGGCGCTCCTCGCACGCGTGTTTTCAGGGTTGGGTGTCTTGCGAGGGTTTCTGGCGGCCGCGCCCGCATTGTACATCATAATCTCGATCGCCGGTTGGTCCAGATGCGAAATAGCCGAGACGCCGGGCCAGACGATCAGACATCATGGCCTCGGTCGTCCGTGCGCTCAGGTTTGGTTCAATTCTGGGGAGGACGAGACGCCGAACCAACAAATCAAACAGCACGGCGTCGATCGCCCGCGCGTTCAGATCTGGGGGCAGCCGAGGCACCGAACCAGAAAATCGGACAACAGAGCCCTTCTTCTGCCTCCACTCCTCCTCCTCCCCCGCCGCTTTGCCCCTCCCCCTCCCCAGCAGGTCTCAGGGGGCCGAGACACCGAACTGGGCCCAGCCGTGTGCTCGATGAAATCTGGAGAAATTGCAACACCGTGCCAAACACTCAGACATCAAACAAAAGTGGTGTAAAACCTCCGTTTGTATTTGGTCAAAACGTTGGAGGTCCAGGGGTCCTGAAGGGAAGGCCCCCCCTGTCGCGCCCGTCCTCCCTCTTCCATCGTCTGCCCTCTCGCCTCGCCTCCCTCATCTGCCCTCTCTCCTCCTTTCTTCCTTTTCCCTCTCTCCCCACCTTCTGCCTGCTCGTCCTTTCGTCTCCGTCCTCCGTTTCTGCCCTTCGCCTGCTGCCAATCCTCCTCCTCCTCCTCCTCCTCCTCCTCCTCCTCTTCCTCCTCCTCCGCCTCCTCCTCCTCGTCCTCCTCCCCTCCTCCCCCTCTTCGTCCTTCCCCCTCCCCCTCCTCGTCCCCCTTCCTCTTCTGCTTCCCCTCCACATGCCCCCTTCCTCCTCCTCCTCCTCCTCCTCCTCCTCCTCCTCTCCTCCCTCCTCCTCCTCCTCCTCCTCCTCCTCCTCCTCCTCCTCCTCCTCCTCCCTCTTCGTGACCTCCCCGTTTCGTCATCGCCCTGCTCGCCCCTGGGCCGACGCTCACGGCAAGCGGCCCCCAACAGCGCTCAAGGTCGGTGCCCAGGCCACTCCTTAGGGGTCCATCCGCACCAGCTGCCCGAGCTGTATCCAGCCGAGGCGACGAGGGAAGCGCCCGAGGGCAACGATGCCTCGAACATCGTCAGGGTCAAGACTGCAAGTGAACCAGCTGGCTTTTCACGACCAGTTTTCGCGTGACCCACCCACCTATGGGTCACCTGCGCGGCGCCTGCTTCATGCGGAAAGTGTATTGGGTGGGGATGCATCAACTCATGGTGGGCCATATGCAATGCACATGTAACAACTGTTTTTGCTCAACCAGTTTTCGGGTGACCCGCCCGCCTGCAGGCCACCTGTGTGGTGCCTGCTTCATGCAGGAAGTGCAGTGGATGTGGATACATTACTTCATGGTGTGGCCCAGCATGCAAGTGAAACTCTTTGTTTTCCCCGAACAGTTTTCGGGTGATCCACCCGCCTGTGGGTCACCTGCGTGATGCTTGCTTCATGCGGGAATGTATTGAGTGGGGATATCTCAGTGCATGTAGGGGCCCCGTACAGCTCTTGTTTTTCTCAACCAGTTTTCGGTTGACCCACCCGCCTCTGGGTCACGTGCGCGGTGCCTCCCACCTCATACGTTTCCCGTATGAAGCCCCAGCCGTATTGGGGGCCGCGTGAAGCCGTCGTGGGGGGACCGCATTGGCGGCTTCGGCGGCCTGCCTGCGGCGTCTTGGAGCTTTTGGTAACCCCCATGGCAAGCGCCATGGCCGCCCGTGGTGCCTTGGGAAAGGATCCCGCGCACGAAATGCTATGCTGGTCGATGGGGGGATCGAAGATGAATTGCCAGCCTTTGAGTTAAAGCTCTTCGTCGTCGTCGTCCCGTCCATAGCCTGCCCCCCCCCCCCCGCAGAGGTTGCTCCTCATAGGTCATAGGTTGCCCCCCGCAGGCTTCCCCCCATAGGCTAAGCCAAGTCCGTGAAACCCGTTATTTCATATGGTTTCAAATTCATCATCCGTGCTCAAGCCGCAGGACCCCGCACGCCCAAGAATACTTAGTTCAAGATGTTAGCTTTCGTCGGCAAGCGCGAGGTTACCCTGGAACTTCACGCGCCAGGCAGGCCCCAGAAGAATCATGTTGCACGTGCTGCTGTTTCAGAGCAGTTTGAGATCTTTTGGGTATGCATTTCCGGGGCCGACAACATAGACTTGCCCTCAAATACCCAAGAAAAAGTAGCTATTCGATATGGATGAACATCGTTCAGCGCCGATGATTGCTTATGTAGGAGTTGGGGAATTCTGTGTTCTTCGGAATTTCGGGCGTCTGAGACCGCCCAGGAGGCCAGAAACTCGCCCCAGGCCTACCCGAAAGGGATTCCCCAAGACGGCCCAACAGAGCCCCGAGACGGCCCGAAGAGAGCCGCATGACGGCCCGATATGGCCCTAACACGCCCCCCGAAGCATTCCAAATCGTGACCTGGTCGTCCGCTCAGGGAGACCGCGGTGGAAGCAGGGTAGCCCGAGAAAGACTCCAGAGGCTCCCAGAAGTCGTCCAGGAGAGCTCCAGAAGGCCCCAGGAAGCCTTTTGAATATCTTGCGTGAGGCCCTCCGCAAACAGAGCTGCGGAGGATGGGGAAGAATTCGCAGGGCAGGGCCAGAATGAGGAAGAGGGAGGGGACACACGAGGGAAGTTTGATTAATCACATTAGTTTAACACCGATGTCGAGAAAGGCAACAAGGAGTTATCGTTAAATGTTATGGGTTCACCTTCCTGCCCTTCCGCGTGCATGCCAAACTTCAAGGACCATGGTGCGTGGCGCGAAGCGCGGATGCAGTCCTGTAGGTATGTGTGTATATATGTGTACATCTATATGGGTGTTATCTTGCTCTCTGCACCTCTCTTTTTTGTTTTCTCTCTCTCTCTCTCTCGGCTACCAGCCCCCCAGCTACGGCAGTCGACGCACCACGCCTCTACCATCGCTTACGCAAGAGTCCAGGCTCTTAAGCGCAGCCAGCGAATCGACTTCTTGAGAATAGGACTGGTGCTGTAGTGTGCGCTTGACGATCTGCGTGTCGCCGTGAGTCGGGAAAGCTTTACGCCCTGGATCGCGTCGGTTGGACTCACCGCAGTGGCGCCGTTATTGCTGGTTGCATCGGAGTCATTAGTTAAGCATAGCGCGCGGCCAGGACAGTCAGCATCCAGTTCTCGGTGGGAATTAAGCCTGCCAGGTCTTGCTGCAGCGCTGCGCCATGCGCAAACGATCCAGATAAGCAGCGTATGTGGCGAACCAGGCAACCTGAAATGCATGTGACATGCGTTTTAGCAGCTTGTCGGGTATCATCAGAAAAGCGTCGCGGCCCTTGCTGCTGGGTCTACCACTGTCCCCTCGAAGAGGATTGTTGTTGGGGCTCACCTCCGGCATCGCCCGACGCTCCAACAAACATTTATTCATACGACACAGCGGGAAACGCCTGCAGTTAAGGGCAGCAACATCCAAAATAGACTGCCCCATTTCCAACTTTGGATGTCTGGGAGCCTTTGGGAAGGGATCCACTTCGGCGTCGTTCTCCTGAAAATGTGGCGAGTCCGATACGCCGCGCAGGAGATCACTCGTGGCCTCTTCAGCGGGCACGTCGACAAGACGATGACAGACGTGTACGTGGCCACATTGGACGAGGAGCCTTGCTGACTCAAAGGGAGGAAGAGGACGGGGGGGGAATGAGGACGAGGCGAAAGATGACGAGGAAATGACAGGAGTGGCCTGGTTATAGGGCTGAATGCTGTCCTCGAGCTGTTGCCCTCAGGTATTATTGTTCTTCTTATTCTTCTCTGCCCCACCCACGGCTTCGACTCTGATCCTACAGGCTTGCGTCATGTCGCCCACACCCCGAAGAGGGAATTCGCGTCGACGTCGTGGGTTCCTCGGGTGACCTAGGCAGGACAGAGTGGAGGAGGACGAGGAGGAGGAGGAGGAGGAGGAAGAGGAGGAAGAGGAGGAGAATCGGCAGGAAGGGGTAGGAGGAACGGCGACATGATGCGGAGGAGGTGGAGGAAAAGGAAAAGGAGGGAGAAGAGGCGCGGGATCGTTACGAGGAGGACGAGGAGGAGCAGGAGGAGGAGGAGGAGGAGGATGAGGAGGAGGAGGAGGAGGAAGAGTGAAGGAGGGGTCGCATGAATCTCGAATTGCCAAGTGCGTCTTTTTTTGTGCTCGCGCTGTCGACAGTAAGAGGAATGAGCGAGCAAATCTCTAACCCAGGGCGGGTCCTGGCCATGTCAATGGGTTCCGCTGGGACTCTTGGGCTCCTCTGAGACCTGGCAAGTATTTGGGGCATTTCTTGGGGCTTTCTTAGGCTGGTCTCTTTGTTGCCAGGCCATGTTTTACCCCATTGAGGCTAATTAGGTAATTATGTGTTCAAGGCCTGTCGGGCATTCTCGGGGTTCTCTTGGGCAAAAACACATGAGATACCTCTTGCTGTCCTATGATATTGGCTTATCGGTGGCCTTCCTTGCGAGTCTCCGATCGTGGAGCCCTCTTTTGTGGACAACTGGGGTCGGCGTGGAGGCCGTCGGCAGTCTTAGAAATCGTCCTGGGGATTGGGGGACCATGCTGGAGCCACCTCGGGCCATCTTGGGGGCCTCTGAAGCCTCCTCTTGTCCTCCTCGTTCCCCTTATTTCCCGAAAAGGGAGGGCAGGCGGGAAGCACGAGCAGTCACAGACTTCTGGTTTCGCCCCAGCCTCTTGGCCGAGGAGGTGCCTTTGCAGCTGGTGCACCTGGACGTGCGCGTCATGCGCGCGGCGAAGTACGTAGAGGCCGTTGTTTCGGTTAGGGGGGATGCGCACGCTGATCGCCAGCGACCCACATGCTTGCTCATGGTCTGGTGCTGCTCCCTCCCCCAGGCCGAACTCCCCCACGCTCGCGCTCCCTGCCTATATCGTATTTGTTTCTCTCGGGGCGTCTCGGCGCGTTTCTGTATAATGAAAGCGCCACAAGTCACACGGATCGTGTCTGGCCTGTGGCCCTTGGTACATCCGGGCTGCTGGCACTACAGCGGCTATTGCATGCTCCCCAAGGAGCGCTCGCACTTAGGACCAGGGGCTCCTTGCCGATTCTAGGTCCCCCAGCCCTGTTCTGGCAACATCTCGTGGAACATCGTCTTGAATTGCTTGCGCCGCCCACCGCCGCGCCGGTTTTTGGCGCTTGTCGCCGTATCGCCATGCCCTCCCATGCCCGCGCTGCGAGGCGCCGCGGAATACTGCCACTCATCCAGATTAACGAGCCCGCCCACCCCCGTCAGGCCAACAACTCCGGGGATTCGCCGGGCGCGGCCGCGAACAAATCACCCGAGGCGTACCCAGCCCCTTCTAAACACGAGGCGGCTACCGCTCAATACGAAAGAAAGCACCGAGGGGTTTGCGGCATCCTTGACCGTTTCGCCACGACCGGATCCGCGTGCCCCCCCAACTCCACGGCGCCTCCCAGGAGCCCGCGAACGTGGCGACAGTTGCGCAGTTCGCAGCCCCGCGGGGAGGGCGAGGTCTCCTTTGGGTAAGTGTAAGGCGTGACCCCGCTGAACCTACCAGACGCCAGCGACAGTGGCGACAATTGCGCAGTTCGCAGCTCCGCAGGGAGCCACGAGGTCTCGATTGGGTTTGCATAAGACGCCTCTCCGGTGGAACTCCTTGGAGCCCGCGATCGTGACGACAGTTGGGCCGTTCGCTGCCCCGTGGAGAAGGCTGATTAGGTCGCGTTTGGATATGCGTAGGGATCTCTCCTCCGCTGGATTCCCAGGAGCCCACGACAGTGGCGACAGTTGCGCAGTTCGCAGCCGCGCAGGGAGGGCGAGTCTCGTCCCCCGTAAGACGTTACTCCGCTGGGCCTCCCAGGAGCACACGACCATGCCGACGGTTGCGCAGTTCGCAGGCCCGCGGGGAGGGCAATTTCTCGTTTGGTTCCTCCTAAGACGTCACCCCGCTGGGCCTCCCAGGACGCTGCGAGACATTATTCCGCTGGACCTCCCTGGAGCCCAAGAAAGTGGCGACAGCTGGACAGTTCGCAGCCCCGCGGGGAGGGCGAGGTCTGCTATGGGTTTCCGTAAAAAGTCATTCCGCGGGACCTCCGGGGAGCCCGCGAGAGCGGCGACAATTGCGCAGGTGGCAGCCCCGAGGGGAGCCGCGAGGTTTGATCTGGACGCGCGTGGGATACCACCCCGATGTGCCTCCCACGAGTCCACGACAGTGGCGACAGTTGCGCAGGTGGCAGCTCCGCAAGGAGCCACGAGGTCTACGTGATTTGGGTGCGCGTAGGGCACCACTCCGCGAGATCTGCCAGGAGCCCACGATAGTGGCGACGGTTGAGCAGGTGGCAGCCCCCCAAGGAGCCACGAGGTCAAATCTTGATGCGGGTCGGGCGCCACTCCGCTGGGCCTCCCAGGACCCTACGAACGTGCCGACAGTTGCGCAGTTCGCATCCCTGCAAGGCGCCGCGAGGTATGATTTGGATGTGCGTTGGACACAACTTCGCGGGGCTTCCCAGGAGCAGACGAAAGCGGATATAGTTGCGCAGGTGGCAGTCCCCAGGGAGCCACGAGATTTAGTCTGGATGCGCATAGCATACCACTTCGCTGGACCGCCCAGGAGCCCACGAACGTGGCGACAGTTGCGCAGTTCGCAGCCTCGCGTAG
Organism: Prorocentrum cordatum; assembly: GCA_963575745.1. NCBI lineage: Eukaryota > Dinophyceae > Prorocentrales > Prorocentraceae > Prorocentrum > Prorocentrum cordatum. The sequence goes on from CAUYUJ010000570.1 coordinate 400,104, forward strand.
CAGGAGAGACTCAGCTGGGAGGTAGGATGCTGGGGAAGGAAGGCGGCGGAGGAGAATGAAGACCAGCAGTGCGAGACCAGCAGCGCTTGATTTAAAAGACGAACCGAGCACAGGAGGGTTGGGAATCACCTACCCTGCCCCCCGCGCCAGAAACTTCGCCGAATCTCCTCCTCGTTCACTTTCTGGTTCGGCGGCTGTCCCTCTCCTGCGCCGGGTCGCTGGGTTTTCGTTGGGAGTCCAGGCGCCCCCGCGCACACCTCGCCCCCTCTCATATATTACTTCTCTTTGCACTTGTCATCATCCTCATCACGTGCACTCGCAAACTCACAACATCATCGTCACCATTCTCATCATCAGCACTCCACACACACACACTCACGCACTCACTCACCCACTCATCTTGGGGAAGTCTCGAGCGGGAGCCTCGTCTGTGAGTGATTTGCGATGCCGTCTCGAACGGCGGGAGCCCTGTTTTTTATCCGAGGGGGTCATCTCAATCTTGCAGCTGCTGCCACTTTGGGGCCCTTGAGGCCTGAATCTTGAGGAAATCTCGAGCGGGAGCCTCGTCGGTGAGTGAATTGCAAGGGAGTCTCAAGCAGGAGACCCTCCCGAGGGGGTCACCATTTTATATCTTTATCCGACGGGGCCATCTCATTTCTCGTGGGCCCTTGAGGCTTGAATTCTGAGGAAGTCTCGAGCGGGAGCCTCGCCTGTAAGTGATTTGCGATGACGTCTGAAGCGGGAGCCCTGCTTCTTATCCGAGGGGTCATCTCAATCTTGCAGCTGCTGCCACTTTGGGGCCCTTGAGGCCTGAATCTTGAGGAAGTCTCGAGAGGGAGCCTCGTCGGTGAGTGAATTGCAAGGGAGTCTCAAGCAGGAAACCCTCCTGAGGGGGTCACTATTCTATGTCTTTAATCCGACGGGGCCATCTCATTCTTTTTGGGCCCTTGAGGCTTGAATTCTCAGGAAGTCTCGAGCGGGAGCCTCGTCTGTGAGTGAATTGCAGGAAGGCTCGAGCGGGAGCTCTTCCCCACCTTATGTTTTTTATCCGATGGGGGTTGTTCCAATCTTGTAGTTGTCGTCACTTTTGGGTTCCTGAGGATGGAGTCTGGAGGAAGTCTCGAATGGGAACCTCGTTGGTTAGTACATTGCAAGGGCGTCTCCAGCGGGATCCCTCCCACAGTACCCCAACCTCATGTTGGTAAGTAATCCGAAGAACGGCTTGCACTGGATTTACCAGCTAGCGGCACTGAGGCGCCTGAGCGACTGGCTGCGCGCACCGGAGGAGGAGGAGGAGGAGGAGGAGGAGACAGGAACAGGATGCGGAGTAGGGGGAGGAGGAGGAGGAGGAGGAGGAGACAGGATAAGCAGGGAGGGCAGGAGAGGAGGAGGAAGAGGAGCGAGGGATGATGATCATGATGAGGAGGAGGCAGGAGGCAGCAGAAGGGTCAATACAACCACAATAACCACAAACACAAGGACGACGATGATGATGATGATTACCCTCAGGCAGGCTAAATATTAGCATGCGTGTTCCGATCGTCAGAGTACCAGGACCCGCCTGTAAGCTGCCTAAGATATCGCACTGTACCTGCATGCTGGAAGCAACGGTCGCGCTCACGTGCCTGCGTGCCGAAGACTGTCCTGTTTTCTTGTAGCCA
>CAUYUJ010000570.1:411764-421764 GCA_963575745.1 Prorocentrum cordatum
TGGCCTGCCTGCTACAGGTTAATGAGTTGGTTTGAGTACGAGCGAGTCTGAGTATGCATGATCTTGAGTTTGGGTGAGTCTGAGTGTGCATCATCTGACCTTAAGTGGTCTTTACGAGTGAGTCTACGTATAAGTCGGTTGAGTGTTATGTGCGTACAAACTTGAGTAAGACTTGGCTGAACATGTATGGATATGGGTGAGAGCAGTCTGTGCATAAGTGAGTCGGGGTATGAGCGAGTCAGAGTATCCGTGGATCTGGGTGGGAGGGGCTCAGAGTATCAGTGGATCTGAGTGTGAGTGAGTCTGGGTATGAGTGGGTCTGCGTATGAATGAGTCTGAGTGTGAGTGCACCTGAGTGTGAGTAACTCTGAGCGTGTAAGGCAAAGAGGGCAGGAGGAGGCGGAGGCGGCACGCGAATGTGAAGAACCCAATACTCACGATATGTGTCGTAAGGACATCTATGTGTTGTCCCTGCGTGCTGCCAGTCGCACAGCCGTCCCGTTTTCCTATGCTCTTGGGGGTCCAGCTGGGTGTCATCTTTCGCAGGCCCAGTTGAAGGCGCGCCAGTTGCCAGGTGATGCCATACGTCTTGGGTGCGCTTGGTACGTCACTGAACATTTCAAAGTGTAGCGCTTCTCGGGGCCATCAGTCCATTTGTAGGGCCATGAGTGTCAGGAGTTGAGCGCAGTCCACGCGTGCGCAAGCTTGGAGGCAGACCTTGCACCAAGGAGAGCAGATCGCTAGAGTCCTGATGGCTGCACTGCATCGTGTTAACTTTCAACTTTCACCCAGCATTGTAGAGGATGGGCGCGTAGCGGTCTGGATGAGCACGAGGGGCAGCTCGAGCCCGAGAGAGGAACGATGGGAGCACCTGTTGCTGCAGCACCTCGGCGGGATCGGCCTCTGCAGAGTAGGACCACGGTTGCACAACACGTGCAGCCAGTGCGAACATGCTTCAGCTGGCCATCCGCGACGACCGCCGTCGCGAAAGACGATCCAGCCGCATCTTGCCTGCATCTCCCCATCGCTCTTCTTTTCAGTCGGAGCTCTGACAGCTGGGGTCACAGCGCTCGGTATGGATTGAGGGCTACCTGTCGATCATTCCATCCTCGTTTCCCTTCCCCTCCACCCTCCCCGCCAGTCCATCTCTGTCTCTCTCTCTCTCTCTTTCTTTCTTTCTTTCTTTCTTTCTTTCTTTTTTTTTTTTCTCTCTCTCTCTCTCTCTCTCTCTCTCTCTATATATATATATATCTGTATATATATGTATGTGTATCATCCCTCACCCTTCTCTTCACCAGTCTTTCCCCTCCTTGCCTTGATGATGGCCCTGGCCATGCTTGTTAAGCCATCTTTTTGCGGCTGCAGGAGGATGCGAGGAGCAACGTGCTGTAGCATGCGTCAAGAGGTTCGCCGAAACAACTGTTCACATTACACCCACGTGGCAAATGTCCCGAATCAGCATCATAACAAAGTGTATCTAGGATTGTACTGCACAGTGCATACGGGAGGCCACACGGGAGACCATACGGGAGACCTCACGGTAGACCATACGGGAGACCACAGGGAGAAGCCACATGGGAGACGACAAGGGAGACCACAAGGGAGACCACAAGGGAGACCACAAGGGAGACCAATGCGCCCGATCGATTCCAGATCCGGCTCGCCCGTACCTGGCTTCTGAGAAACACTTTATACAACCTTTACCGAGAAGCTGCTCAGGGAACTGACAGTAATGAGGACAAGTAGTACTTTTGCATTCGTGTTTGGCATGCGGGCCACGTATGTCCACGGCCTCCCGATGAGGCTCTTGCCTGATCGCGTTCCTGATTGCCTCTCCCTGTCTCTCACTCAGACCTCCGACAACGTTACACGTCCCTTACGGGACCCCTGGAACTCTCGACCCCTTCCCTCGGACCCGCTCTTCACAACGAGATTTTCTCTGACGGCCGGAGGGCTCGGCACGAGCCTTCCAAAGGCCAAACCGGAGAAAAAGCACCAGCATTGAGAAGGTTACGGGACCGGGGCCCCGCGCCCGAGTCCCCTTTAGGAGTCGGCCCAGAGGGCAGGGGCTTCAGGAGGCGCCCAGGGCCTCCAAGACGGCCCGCAGAGCTCCCAGACGGGCCCAACGCATCCCAGGAGCTTGCCAAGACGGCCCAAAGGCGCCCCAAAAGCATTCCTAATGAGCCCCTGACAAGCCGATAATACAGTTTCTTTTATTGGTGGGAGTTTCGCATGTTCGCCTGCTCGGTTTTCCAAGTGCCCAGGACGAAGCCAAACGGCCCCAGAGGGGCCCTGGAGGGGCCCAATACAGCCCAAGCGGACTGCAAAACGCCCCAAGAAGGTTTCCAGAGGGGATCAAGATGGTCCAGGCCCAAGGGGGCCCAAGACAATTCAAGATGGGCCCAATATAACCCCAACGTGGCCCCAAGAGGCCCACAAGAGGGCCCAAAAGGCCACAGGAAGGCCCAAGAGAGTTCTTGTCCATGAATTGTTTCCACGAGATTTCGATTGTTTTGGGTGGCGGAAACAGGTCAGCAATACCCACACGTAACATATGGTTTGAACTCCCCCCCTCCACCCGACTAAAATGTCGGTTCCGGATCCTCCGAGTTTGAGTGTCCGAGCGGTCATGCGTAACGGAGCGAATTTTGAATTGCGGCGAAAGAGGGACGTGTTGCTTATTTGTTTCCCTCAATCGTTTCACGGCTCTCACTTCTTTCAGGCTTCCCACGGCCCAAGACGATCTGAGAGGGCCCCCCAAAAAAAAGTTCAAGACGGCCGACAAGGCCGCCACAAGGGCCCCCAAGACGGCTCAAGGGAGCCTCAAGACGGCCCGAGAGGGCCGCAAGGAGGGCCGACAGGGCCCCACCTGGCGCCCAACAGACCCCAAGAGGGCCCCAAGAAACCCCCACGAGTGCCCGAGGTGGCCCCGAGATGGGCCCAAGAAGACGTCAGCACGGCCAAAGCCGCCCAAGACGAAGACAGAAAGGCCCCGGAACAGCTCCAGAGGCCCCAAAACAGCCCAAAAGGGCCCCAAGAGGACCCCCCCAGAAGGCCTGGAGAGGCCACACTCGTTCATTTCGCACGGTGTTGGCACGATATTTCTTTTACGGCGTGACAAATTGTTACCTCAGAGCACCTCAGCACAAACACTTTTGTGATCCCTGCGGCCCCGCGACGGCGAGCTCTGCGGCTCCAAGCTTCCGTTGATTTTCTGCAGGCTTGGGATAGCGGGTTATCTTGCTCTGCGCTTTTGGACATGCTCCTTGCTTACGAGAGTCCACGCCCACGATGGCCCCGCGGCGCCGGCTTTCTGAGAGGGTTCCAGACGCCACCCATCCAGGGCCCCAGAGCGAAAAAAAAAGCGGCCGTCGACGTGAACCAAAAATCGGTTCGGCCTTTTGGGTGGCCCTTCGCTTCAAGGCATGCTTGCTCCTGACGAAACCCACGCCGATTTGGCCCCCGCAGAGCAAGCCGCCCGAGGCGCCCACCGTCCCCGATCCTGGCCCCATCTGGCCCCGGGTTCAAAGAAACAGCCGTCGACTTGAACTAGAAATTGGTGCGGCCCCCTTGGTGGCCCCGCTCTCCCAGCACGATCACTAGCATGACCACTAGCACGACCACCAGCACGACCACGAACACAACCACCAGAACGACCACCAGCACGACCACCCGGCGGCACCATCACCAGCACGACCAGCATGATCAGCAGCACGACCACCAGCATAACCACCGGCACGGCTTCCAGCACGCACACCAGCACGACCACGAGCACGACCACCAACGCATTTACAAGCCGTGACACGTGATCTGTAATATGCGCAAGCCAGCCGTCAGATACCTCTGAAAACACAACTTCCTCAATTCCCCAAACCGTCAGGCTCACGCCACACAAATCAAAGTATACCTCATTATAAAAGCATCAAGTTCACGAGCACACCACGTTCTGTCGTTCATATACCATGGTGAGATGTGATATCCGCGGTCTGGCGCAACGGATGAGGATGAGGGACAAGAAGTTGTGGCGAAGCGAAGCGAGTCAACGATATCGTGTGTATATATATATATACATATGTGTGTGTGACCATTGACTTGTTGCCGACGGGTTTGAAACAGGAGCGTTCGTTGTTCATCGGCATCAAAGATTGGCATTCACGCTGCTCACCGCACCACTTTGCTGCGACTCCTCTTCATCGTCTTTCTGTGTTTGTTTTCTGAGTTTAGCCGCAGGTAGTGGCAGTGCGATTGGATTCGCAGGGCTTTCGCTGATGCGTGCCCATGTGTCTCCTCATATGTTCTCATTCTCCCTGAAGGTTGCGGCGGGAAAGGATATCTGATTCAGCACAGGCGGATATCGAGCGAGGAGGTTCTGCTTACGCAAAACCTTCTGCATCGGACACTTTGTCGGTCTGTTTGGGTCGCATGCTTGTCATTGCATCTCTATTGTCCACCGTCTTCTTTGTCTCCTGGTCTTGGGGACCGGCGGGGCCCAGCCCGCGGCCCAGCGGCGTCGATGGGGCCCAGGGGAAGGGGAGGCCCAGGGAAGGCCCACGGGCAGGCCCTGGGTCAGGAGGGAAAACAAACGCAGACACAAATAGTCGTCGATTCCCCTGAGAATATGGGAAAATATGGGAAGTGGGGGGGAAGACAAAAACCAAGAAGATATGGGAACAGATTCGGATTCTTTTTATTTGTGTGTACTTATTTGTGTGTCCTGGGGCCCCTTCACTGGGGCTCTGATTCGGGGCCTCGATGGGGTCCGGCGGCGAAGCGGGGCCCGGTGGCCTCAAACGCCGATCGCGTCCACCACTCTTCTCTGCTTCTGCGTGGCTGGTGGGTCCATGCCCCGCCGCAGCCGGCCGTGACGGTTCACTTACCCTTCTCTTCTCAGGAGGCAGCGTGCTTCCCTCTTTTTGATCCTGCGCCTTTGCCGCAGCCTGTTTTGGCTCAAGGACCGAGCAGATTATCGAGGTACGTTGAGTACACGGTCCATTTGTTTTTTTTGAATTGGCTGATTACAGCAGCTGTTTTCCTGATTGCGGCTGAGTTCCGTGCCGGCGTGGTCGGCAGAATGACGCAGCATTTAGAAGGATCGGCGTTGGACGCACGCGGGTTGGAGGCGGAGGAGGCCGTGGTGCCCGATAGCAGTTCAGAGCACTTCCCCGGGAAAGACCTTTCGGAGGTCGGCAAGAGGCTGTCTACGGCGAGTACGGCCGCCGGTTCCGACAGCGAGGGCGAGCCGATGTTTGACAGCGATTCCGCGCCCTTGGCAACATCGAAAAAGGCCGGTTCGGCGCGCGGCCAGCGCCTGGGCGCCAGATGCGGCATTGCCCTCGGCATGCAGCGCAAGGAGCGGGCGCGCTGGAGCTCGGAAGGCGCCATCGGGCCCCACGCGCCAGCCCTCCCTCCCGTGCACGGGAGAGGCGCGAGGAGGCGCAAGACCGTGTCCTTCGGCAGCAGCTCGCTCGTGGACGCCGAGGTCTTCCCGTACGACTCGGCGCTCGGAGGCTCCGACGAGGACGGCCCAGCGCCCGGCAGCGGCCCGAGGCTTGGCCCAGGCGGCGGCGCGCCCCCGAGAGAGGAGGCGGCGCGCGAGGAGGCCGAGGACGTGGCGCAGGGGCAGGCCGACATGGAGCGCCTGCAGGCGCTGGTGGACAGGATCGCAGGGCGCCAATCACACACACACACACACGCACGCACGCACGCACGCACACACACACACACACATTCACATTCACACATTCACACATTCACAAATTCACACATTCACACATTCACACATTCACACGTTCACACATTCACACATTCACACACAAACACACAAACACACAAACACACAAACACACAAACACACACACGCACACGCACACGCACACGCACACGCACACACACAAACACACACACACACACACACGCGCGCGCGCGCGCGCGCGGCTATCCTGATCAGCCCTGGTCCCAGGACGGGCCTGCCCTGGATCGGTGTGGGCGCAGAGTTGCGGCCCTCCTGCAGGAGGCGCTCAAGGCGCTCGGTCGCGTCGGCGAGGCGCTTGCCGGAGGGCCTGCCGGAAGGCGTGGCCTTGTCGCCCATTGGCTCGAGGCTGTGGCGCAGGCGCGTGCCCGCCGCGGGCGCCCGATCTCCATGAGCCGACAGCCTGCCGGCTCAAGGAAGCCAGGCATGGGGCGGCCTCGGTACGGGCCAGCGGGCAGGAGCTGAGACCCGCGGGAAGGGCCCGTCTATTCCTTGCGAGGCCAGACCGGGCTTCGCCTCCGAGGATCGAAGGAGTTGTCGCCTTCCTCGGCGGAAGGCGGCGGGAGGCCAGCGGAAGGCGGCGGGAAGTAAAAGGGAGCTTGTTCCGCCGGCGGGAGGCCAGCGGAAGCCAGCGGAAGTAAAAAGTTGCCCTCCAAGAGACGACGACATCTTCGGGTCCTGGGTTGCTGGAGCCCTCCCTGCCAAGCAGAGGAGGACGAGGGCGAGGCGGTAGATGGTTTGCTTCCGCCCCGGATCCTGACCCCCGAGACGTCCGCGGAGGTCCCCCAGAGGCCCGCCGGAGGCCTTCGGTGGCCCTTGCAGTGGCAAGCAAGCGTAGAGGAACTAGCAGGGTCGATCTGCAAACCCTCCGGATAGGCCAAGCGCTGTGGAAGTCGGTTGATGAAGAGGAAGCATGCTGCCAAATCAGTTCCAGATGTCTAAAACATGTGCTAAACATGTTTTAAACATTGAAAACGCAGGTTGTAAACATGTTTAGACCATGCTTCCTACATTTTAAACACATGTTAAATTCAATGATAGGACTGTTAGGGTGTCCATTGTCGTGGCATCCACAAGCGTGGAGAAACTAGCAGGGTCGATCCGCAAACCCTCAGGATAGGCCAAGCGTACCCCCAAAACAGACGCACCCTGGAGAGGCGGCCTCGGGGCCCACCTCGCAGCGCCCAGCGGCTGCGTTTTTGGCGCCCACTGGGGCCGGAGCCGTGGCCGCTGCGACACCTCACGGGGGGTACGTCGTCCTGGGGGTACGTTTGGCCCTCCCGAAAACCCAGAAGTCGGAAGCTGGAACATATACATTACCAGTGGCGGGTTGTTTTTTCAATCCCACGACTCTTTGAGGGTCGGGGACGACGTCGGGGTGGTGTGGTGTATACCTTTTCCCCGAGGGAAACAACGAAAAATGTATACACCAGGATCCCGTATACACCAGGATCCACGTCCTTGTGCGAATTCCAGCGCAGGGTCGGAAAAAGCGTCGGTGTATAGAGTTCGTTTCCCTAAGAAAGGGGTCTAGAATTGCGAGGAATGGGGACGTGTCAAAACCCCTCAGCTGGGCGATGGGCATTGGCAGTGCTGAAGATAACGATAGTGATGATACCGTGCCAGGGGGCTGTGTTGCGCTGCGCCGTGCCGTGCTGCGGCGGCACATTGAGGATACGCATTCAAGGACTGCACGCAAATTGTGCAACACAGAAGGCTACATGTAAACGGTACGTAATTGAGGGTTGCACGTGAACGGTACAAGACAGAGGATTCTACGTAAACGGTATAACCATAACATTGCACCACATAAACGGTACGGAACAGACGGTTGCATGTAAACGGTGCGTGCATGGGACGCGCCAGGGGATGTGGCAAGGGACACGCCAGGGGACGAGCCAAGAAGCATGCCACGGGACGCGCCAGTGGACATGCCAGGGGACGTGGCAGTCGACGCGCCAGGGGAGGTGCTAATGTAAGCGCCAGGGGACACGCCAGGGAACGTGTCAAGTGACGTGCCATGGGAAGCGTGTCAGGTGGACGCGCAAGCCAGGGGGCGTGCCAAGGGACGCGCCAGGGGGCGCGCCACGGAACGTTCCAGGGGACGTGCCAAAGGGACGACCCACCTTGCTCTGTAATTCTTCTCCTATGGATCTGCGCTCCAAGGGCCACGATCCCCAGTAAATTTCATTGGATCCGCGCCCCAGGAGTCGCGATCCCTTGAAAATTACGCTGCGTCCGCGCTCCCAGCGGCACGATCCATTTTTAATTACGCTGCGTCCGCGCTCCCAAGGGGCAGGATTCTGCTTGAATTGCGCTGCATCCGCGCTCCGAGAGCCTCATACATTACGCTGCGTCAGCCCGGGCAGGGCCGGAACCTTTCGTGAATTACATGGCGTCCGCATTCCCAAGGAAACGATCTTTGATTCAAGACTACGCTGCGTCAGCGCGCGCAGGTCCAGGATCTCTGGTGAATTGCGCTGTGTGCTCTCCCAGGGCCACGATCCATTGTAAATTATGCTGCGCTCATGCTCCCAGGGGAACTATCCTTCGAAAACCACGCGAGACTCCCGCTCCCAGGGCATCCAGGGGCGCCCAGTGGTTTCCTGGTTCTGTTGCGGCTTCCGAATGTTGTTCTTTGCAGAGGATTCTGAGCGCGGGGCGCGCCATCCTCGAGCGGGCACCTGCATCAAGTGCTTTTTTGTTATTTCGAATGGCCTTCTACATGTCAGGTGAATTTCGACGCACCACTTACGAGGATTCCGCATAAGACGCTCCGCACCAGATCTTTTGCTGGGGAGAGAGGGGTCTGCGAACCCCGTTAGCTATCGAGGATCCGATATGTGTGTGTGTGGGGAATAATTTCCACGAGCGGGCACGCAGAACAAAATCGTTTCAAGTAGACAAGAAACTTCATTATGTGTTCTATCGAGCGGAAACCTGACCGGACAAGAACGGGAAGCGCCGCTTTTTTGGACTTGCGTGCGCGCGCGTGCAGGGATGTGCAGCCAAAGCGACATGGGTGGGCATGGAAGGCCGCCGCATGGTTTGTCTTCAGGTGTTGCTTGTGGTTGCCTTGGTTAGGTGCTGCGCTTGGGATGTTTGGAGTGTGTGCGAGTGCGTGCGTGCGAGCGTGCGTGCGAACGTGCGTGCGTGTGTGTGTGTGTGTGTAGATGTGTAGGTGTGTAAGTGTGTAAATGTGAAAGTGTGTAAGTATGTAAGTGTGTAAGTGTATAAGTGTGTAAGTGTGTAAGTGTGTGTGTGTGTGTGCGTTTGCGCGTTTGTGCGGCTATGTGCCTGTGTGTGCGCAGGGTGTGCTGGGCGGGCGGGCGACAGGGGTGCACGGTGATCGTGCCGAGTGCGTGTTTGGCGGGCGGGGGGAGGGAAGGGGCGCACGATGTGTGCATGGTTTTTGTGCTACGTATGCTGTCTGCGTTTTGGCTGAGATTGATGATGAGGCTGATGACGATGATGCTGATGATGACGATGGCGGTAGTGCTTGGAATGACGCTGACGAAGATGATGACGGCGATGATGAAGGGCCTCTTGGGGCGCTCTTCAGCGCTCTTGCGGTCCTCTTGGAAGCCCTTCGGGGCTCTTGCGTGTCGTGGTGAATCTTTCCAGGAGCGCTCCCGAGACGACATCGATTCGGAGTCCCCTCCAAAATTGATGTCGTAAGGATGTCTCGGGCGAAACGGCCGTTTTGTTTGATTCAGGGTCCCCTCCGAAGCCGTTTTTCGAAGATGCTTCGAGCGACAGTTTGATTTCTACCAATTCGGCGAATTCGCAAGCTTCCTGGATATTCCATTGATTTGCCATTTGTTCGAGGAGGTCGAGCGAAATCGCCGTTTGGGGGGGGGGACCTATCTAGACAAGAACGGGACGCGCCGCTTCTCTGAGCTTGCGTGCGCATGGTTGCCATTGGTAGTTTGAGTTGTGTGGTTGTTTACGGTTCGTGTTGGTCAGGTGTTGCGCGTGGGTTGTGCATGTGTACGTGTGCGTGTGTATGTGTATGTGTGTGTGTGTGTGCGTGTGCGTGTGCGTGTGTGTGTGTGTGTGTGCGTGCGCGTGTGTGTGCGTGTGTGTGTGTGTGTGTGTGTGTGTGTGTTTGTGTGTATGTGTGTATATATATACATTATATATATATGTATATGTATGCGTGTGCGTGTGAATATGTTAATTTGAGGGAGTTTCTGTGGAACTCACGTCATCCTCACCCCCGGCGCGAAGAGCACGAGCCCAGAGCGGCCT
>CAUYUJ010000570.1:424264-469264 GCA_963575745.1 Prorocentrum cordatum
TGGATTGAACAGCTTGTGTGTTGTGTCGTGTGTGTTCATGTACAATGGTACTACGACTGACGATGACGTGACGATGCTGATGGTGGTGATGATGAAGAGGATGATGGTGATGCTGCTGTTGATGATGATGATAATGCCGAAGACGACGATGTTGCTGACGATGGTAACGATGACCATCACGATCACGATGACTACTCCCACTCAGTATGGCCTTACAGACTCCCATTACCTTCTCGTTCCGGAAGGGCGCTTCCCGGCATGTGAGACGTCCGAATGTAATTAAGTCAACATGTCATTGTTTGAAGGATGTCCAGACCCCCCTCCGAATTGGATCGCTTGATGATGTCCCCCGCGAGAGCTTCATTTTTGAAGATACGTCAAATTCACAAGCGATTCCAACATCTCAATTTGTTCGAGGATGTCCCAGGTGAAATCGCTATGTTTGAGCTTCAACGTCCCTTAATGTGTTCAGGATGTCTCGAGCGAAACGGCTGTTTGGTTAGGGGCTCGAAGATTTCGCGACCGATCTCAACATCTCCACTTTTTGGGGAAGTCTCGAGCGAGAACTTCACTTTTAACGATCATACGTCTTAACACAACTCCTTCTACATTCAATGTTTGGAGGATGTCTCAGGCGAATCGGTCGTTTGGGGGGAAATCAGCTGGGCGAACATGTTTTGCACCCGCGATCGAGTTGTCCTGCGTGTTTTGGTTCTTTCAAATTCCTTACTCGGCATGGCCTAACAAACTCCCATCACCTTCTCGTTCCGAGAAGGCGCTTCCCGTCATCCGCGCAGCGTTCGACCCCTTGCGACCCCGAGCCAATCGTCCCTCGCGCCATACTTCTTCATTCGAGCCTTCCTCGGCTTGGCCTAACAAATTTCCATCACTCTTTCTTTCCAAGACGGCGCTTCCCGTCTTCCCTAAGCGGTCAGATCTCTGGCACCCCGAACAAGTTTTCCCTCGCGCCTCAGTTCTTCATCAGTTCTTCAAGTAGCATGGCCAAGCGACACCCCATCACCTTCTCGTTCCGAGAAGGCGCTTCCCGTCATCCGCGCAGCGTTCGACCCTTGCGACCCCGAGCCAATCGTCCCTCGCGCCATACTTCTTCATTCGAGCCTTCCTCGGCTTGGCCTAACAAATTTCCATCACTCGTTCTTTCCAAGACGGCGCTTCCCGTCTTCCCCAAGCGGTCAGATCTCTGGCACCCCGAACAAGTTTTCCCTCGCGCCTCAGTTCTTCATTAGTTCTTCAAGTAGCATGGCCAAGCGACACCCCATCACCTTCTCGTTCCGAGAAGGCGCTTCCCGTCATCCGCCGGCCCATTCCCAGCATGGCACTGAGGGGCAGGTTTACCTAGTGCACGAGAACTTTTGGCCTGGGCACTTTCCAGGGAAACCGCCGTCCGAAGACATCCAAGCACCTCCCCCCTCGGTCCCTAGCAATCGAGCGCAAAACCAATCAACCCGACCAGGAGGAGGAGGAGAAGGAGGAGGAGGAGAAGGAGGAGGAGGAGGAGGAGGAGGAGGAGGAGTGGAGAGGAGGGGAGAGGAGGGGGAGGAGGAGGGGGAGGAAAGCGGAGGGAAGAGGAGGAGGAGGAGGAAGGGGGAGGAGGAGGAGGAGGAGGAGGAGGAGGAGGAGGAGGGGAGGAGGAGGGGGAGGAGGAGGGGAGGAGGAGGAGGGGGGAGGAGGGGAGGAGGAGGAGGAGGAGGAGGAGGAGGAGGAGGAGGAGGAGGAGGAGGAGGAGGGCATGAGGAGGAGGAGGAGGAGGACCAGAGTAAATCCAAGATGCCCCCGCCAGTTTGCGCTTCCACGGCGGCCGAGCGCCCCCCCTTGAGAGACGAGCGCCCCACGGGCCCGCGTTTCGGGCGGGAGCTCCGCTGGGAAGGACGCCGCCCTCCAGCCTGCGGACTGCAAGGACTGCGACGACGTGTTTTTTCTTTGGGCCTCCTCCTCCTCCTCCCTCCTCTCCCCTCCTCCTCCTCCTCCTCCTCTTGATCCTCCTCTCCTCCTCCCTCCTCCTCTCCTCCTCCTCCTCCTCCTTCTCTCCTTTCCTCCTCCTCCTCCTGCTCCTGCTCCTCTTTTCCTCCTCCTCCTTCTTCTCTCTTTCCTCCTCCTCCTCCTCCTCCTTCCTCCCCCTCTCCTCCCCCCTCTCCTCCCCCCTCCTCTCCCCTCATCTCCCCTCCTCCCCCTCCTCCTGCTCCTCCTCCTCATCCTCCTCCTCTTTCTCCTCCTCCCTCCTCCTCCTCCTCCTCCTCCTCCTCCTCATCCCCCTCCTCCTCCTCTCCTCCTCCCCCCTCCACAATTACTCAATATGAAGACTACTCTCCCTCTTCCCCTGATGACGATATGGGAGTAGCCGACCCCCCCGCGTATTGTTTTTTTACACACAGGTTTCCCCGGAGTTGGGTTTTCGCCTGCATTTTTTCCCAAATGCTGCTCTCGCTGAGGCGCCGGCCTCATTTTCGGGCCCCGCTTGTTCCGAATCGTGCTCCCGCTGCAGCGTGGGTCTCATTTTCGGATCTGTGTTTTACCTCCGTCGTTCAGGATGGCGTTCTCGCCCCAGCGCGGGCCTCTTTCTCGCGCGCCCATCCGCCGGCCACCACCGCACCGCGCCCCGCCCCGCCCACCGCCACTTCCACCCACCAACGCACGCACGCACGCACGCGCACCGCCACCACCACCCCACTACCCCACCCACCACCACCACGCTACACCGCGTCACACCACATCACACGCGCGCGCACACAGACACACACGCACGCACGCACGCACGCACGCACGCACGCACGCACGCACGCACGCACGCACGCACACACACACACACACACACACACACGCATACACACACATTCACACACACACACACATACACACATTCACACACCACCACCACCACCACCACCACCGCCACCACCACCACCACCACCGCCATCACGCACGCACGCACCTGGCCCACCACCAAACCACCAAGACGCCACACCACGTCACACCACAGCACACACGCACACACGCACACACACACACCACCACCACCACCACCACCACCACAACCACAGCCACAACCACAACCACAACCACAACCACAACCACAACCACAACCACAACCACAACCACAACCACGCACTCACGCACGCACGCACGCACGCACGCACGCGCACCACCACCCACTACGCACGCGCGCGCGGAGCCACAGGTCCGCTACGACACGCGTCCGCGGATAGAGAAAATCAGCGCCATGGTAAGGGATGGGAGGGAGGGGTAGGACGTCAGATATGACGCGAGCGCACCTAGCTTGTCCTCCTCCTCCTCCTCCTCCTCCTCCTCCTCCTCCTCCTCCTCCTCCTCCTCCTCCTCCTCCTCCTCCTCTCTCCTCCTCCTCCTCCCCCTCCTCCTCCTCCTCCTCCTCCTCCTCCTCCTCCTCCTCTTTGGCGGTTCCTACACATCGGTGCTCCCGTGAACCGATCTTGGCATCGCTCGGCATCGCTCGGACGTTTGCAGTTTTTTCTCGGCGAGGGCCATCGAGCAGTGTCTTGGGTCATCCTGCGAATAGGTGAACGCACGAAATCGAAGCATGCACGGGGAACGGACGTCCACAAGGTTGCACAAGGTTTCATTCCTGGCCATAAGATCAGACGAAGTCTTAGGCGAAAATTGCACTCCATCCACCAATATGATGGTGAAATATTCGCTCCGCCTGTGTTGAAAAGGAGCTGCACCCCCATATGATGGTTAAAGCTTACACTTGTGGGGAGGGTGTTCTGCGGAAGTCTCAGGCGAGAGCCCCATTCAAAAGATGAGCCGGCCTCCAGCCATGTAATTGTTGGAAGCGCTTAAGACGAATGTGCGCGGCGCTTGGGCGAGAGTCACATGTTGAAGACCACTGGCCCTCCATCATCCCTGTAACTGTTGGCCAGTGTACGCTTCGGAATGCAAGTTCGCATGGACTGCCGCATGGAAGTCTCAAGCGAAACGCCCGGCCCGGCCTACGGACAAGCCTGGTGGCGCGGCAGGGAGGAGTTATCTACAATGTGGAAGGATGGAGGAGGAGGAGGAAGAGGAGGAGGAGGAGAAGGAGGCCCTCTTGCCGCTGGAAAAAGGTTTTTTTCCTTTGTGCGCCTGCCCCCCCCCCCGCTCGCAGTCAGCGTGCACTGGCGCGCGTGCCACCGCATCGAGGGGAGGAAGCGGAGTGGCCAGGGGGGAGGAGGGAGTCGCTTCCCACTCTGGCGCCGTCGCCTGCCCGCCGAAGCAGAGTCTGCTCCTTCCCATCCTCCACCTCTCCTTCGTTTGTTTTTATCGAAGCCTTGAATTTCACCGACAGTTGCGACGTTTAGCCGCCACTGGCGGTGCATAGGGGGCGATTTGTGGACGGTTGGTGCGAGGCGTGCGCCGGTGTTTGACACGAATCGGCCAACTTCTTCACTGAGATAGGCTTCCATAAAAAAACGAACGTAGCTCTCCTCAGCCGTCGCTCGCTCGCGCTGTGGAACCGCTCTCCACCCCCGAGCTTCTGTCCCGCGGGGTATCCACGTGGGCTGCTTGCGCAGGCCGCCGCCAGGGCACGAGCAGCTTGAAGCTGGACCCAGCGCCAACCGTGCACGAGCATTCTGTTACCCTCGACCAAATGAACCTCAAAATGTGTCGCGCAGTTTCTTTGTCGATGTGATGTCTTGGGCTCGGACTTGTTGGCGCCCCCTGTCCAATGTCGGTTATCGTGGAACTTCCGAGTCGCACCCGCCCAGACCGCGTTTCTCTCTTTTTCGACACTGAAGACATTGAAGGGGGCGACATTGAATGGGTGATAGGGGGCGACGTTGAAGTGGCACGTCAACCACTTTTGAGGTTGGTTTTGTCGAGGTGCTGGCATCGTGGTGGCTGAACTCGCCCCCGCCTGCGCATGGGGACGCCTGTTCTCTTGCTGTCTTTGCAGCGCGCGGCCCTTGCGCCAGGAATCGCGACCGAGCCCTCGCCCACCGGTACGTTCTCATTGCCTACGCGGTCGAGGCTGTACTCCGCTCCCCCGGCAGTGCCGATTTGAGTACCTCCCGCGGCCTGCGCTCTGGGCTTCTTGCCCCCCCCAAAGTTTTTGCAATCGCTCCGGCTCGCCTCGTCCCACCCGGGAGGCTCCCGCCTCTCATGATGTCTGTCACAGACCGGCCACCCATCGGACCCGATTCCCTCGCGAGAGATGGCCGATGAGATGGGCTCCCCCGAGGGGTACGGGGTCGCAGCTCCCCGAGCCGTGGCTGGTCGGTGTCAGGCCAGTCCGTCCGATTGCCTGCGCTCGATGTGCTGGCCTCCACCCTCGGATTGGGCACCAACCGTTTTTAGCCGGAAGCGAGGCCTGCCCCGAAGGCTCCGCGAGCATACCTTGTCTCCGATTCGGGCGCCTTCGGGCGCGCATGTGCCGCGACGGCCTCGGTAGGGTCGCGGGGCATCCGCCTCAGATGCGCACGAGCCTTGTCCAAGACAAGGTCCCTTGCACGCTTGTTTTTTGTTCGCCACCGCGCGATCCTAAATTCGATTGCCGCACATAAGAGACCCCGATGGGGTGCGAGCGTGAGGCTTCGGCCGGTAAAAAGATTACTCCCGTGTCTTCCACGCCCATTCGAGAGTTTTGTCGCAGCTCGTTGTTGTCAGACGCGCTGCGGCAATGCAGGACTACTGGGCCAGAGACTCTGTCCAGCCAGCTGAGCCATACATGGACGTCCGCGCGTAACTTGCCCGCGTAAGATCGCGCACAAGCGCCCTCCTTTCCACGTGCAGTGAATATTGGCGGCGCGCAATATAGGGGTAGGGGGAGGGGGGAAGGTTTCTTAGAAGCACCCTGTTTCTTAGAAGGCCTCGGCCTTACGTCTATAGAGAAGGCCCGCGCCTTCTAAGAAGCAGGGGTGCTTCTAAGAAGCCTTCCCCCCTCTCCCTACCCCCCTCTGCGCGTTGCCGAGAATACCAGTATCAAGGATAAGGATTCCGTATTCCACCAATGACACCCTTTGCATTCCTGCCCCTTCGCCCCTCATGTGCTCTCAGATGGTTGCCCTGACTCTCTTGCACTCGTTCCAGCATGGACGTACAAGGGTCTTCGATCCGTACCTCGCATCAGCGCTGCCGGTTTTGACCGCAGTGTGCTGCGATGGTGGTCTGCATGGTAAGCCGCGTGAGGTCGCCGTGTCTTCGTGTGCAAGACCCTCCTCCCCGTCTTCTTCGTCGTCGGATACGGATATGCTCGCCTCTCTAGAACCCTCCCTCTCCTCCACCCGCTGGCGGCGCGCGAGGCGGTGCTCTGGCAGCGGCCGCGAGACGCCGTGCGGCGCGGCAGCCCTTGTGCTCCCCGCGCGGCGGAAGAAGCGCCGCGCGTCGCAGGTACAGTGTCCGCATCCGCGTGCGTTGCTCCTCTCGGTGTCGGGTGCTCTTTCGCTCACCTCTCTGAGAGCAAAGGTGCTGCTGAGAGGAACACTTGCGAGCTGCCAGCGACAGTTTGACTGATATCAAGCATGAAAAGCAAGCATTGCTGCTTTCGGTAATCACCTTGCAAGAATGTGTTTGCTTGCTGCTTTCTGTGAAACATACTGGTTTCAGTGAACTGTTTGCTTTCAGTGAGCGCATTGCCGCCTTCCCGTTTCACTCATGCCATGCTCGTGGCTCACATGTTCCGCATCGGTTGTCAGCGCTAGCCGCTAGCCCGCCGCTCTCTATGTTAATGCATCCTGCCTTTCTTGGCCCACCGATCTTCTCCTGTGCGTCTTTCGGACTGGCGTGCCTCGTGGCCTGCTCCTCAGAGGTGGGACGCCATGGAGGAAGCAGCGTGATGCCGCTTCTCTGCGTGGGCCGCAGCACAGGTCCTCGGGAAGCCGAAACTGAGAAGCACTTCCTCGTGGCTCCCAGACGTCGCCCTGCATCGCCTTCGCCTGCCTCGGCGGCAGACCCGGGCATGCGGCGTCGTCGGGCGTTTCGTAGTGGGGGCGGGCGGGGGGGGGGGGGCAGTTCTTGGGGGAAGGGGGGTGGTCGAGGGTTGCAGGCAAGGGATCGTGGCTCCTTGGGCCCCGGAGGCGCACCCTTCTCAAGGGGTCACTGATGGAGGCTTGGTTCAGTCCTGGTCGAGAAACGGGCGGGTGAGGAAAGGTGTTCGTCGCCCACCTGTGAATTGCCCCTCTCCCCCCAGTTGAGCAGCGCCCGAAGTCCTAAACGAGCCTCGCGAAACGGTCACACGGCCAGAGCTCTCGACCCCCTTCCCTGCGCACGGCCTTTCTCGAGCAGGAGGGCCGAGGATCTGCCAAGGCCCCGTTGGACCCGAGACTGAGCGCAGAGCGCCAGCGTCGCGCTTCTGTTTTTTGCCCTGCTCGCGGCCCCTCGACGACGACGACGACGACGACGACGACGACGACGACGACGACGACGACGACGCCGGCGCCGGCGCCGGCGCCAGCGCCGGCGCCGACACGCCGCGGCGGGACGCGCGGCGGAGCTCAACCGCAGCCAGCCGCCAGGGCCGAGGGCGCCAGGGGGGCCCGCGCGCCCCCCGCGCGCGCGGAGCGGGCCGGCAGGCCTCCCCTCCCTCCTCCTCCTCCTCCTCCTCCTCCTCCTCCTCCTTCCTCCTCTCCTCCCCCCTCCCCTCCTCCTCCTCCCCTCCTCCTCCTCCTCATCCTCCTCCTTCCTCCTCCTCCTCCTCCTCCTCCTCCTCCTCCTCCCTCCTCCTCCCCCTCCTCTCCTCCTCCTCCTCCTCCTCCTCCTCCTCCTCCTCCTCCTCCTCCAGCTGCCATCTGGGCCCAAGAGATTGTCAGGGCAGCGACACGGTTACACACCGTCATCCCACAGAGATGCGAGGCAGGATTGATTGGGCGGAAACCCGCATGTTTGCGCTGCGATGAATGACCACCCTCGCGCTGCTGCTCTACAACCTGTTGACGGCCAGAGAGGATCGACTCCAGGAGATCCTTGAGGAACCTCCAAATTTTGACGTCGTGATCCTGACAGGTTCTCAACGACTCCGACGAGGAGAACAACCAAAACAACGAATACTACAGAACACGAGGTACATCGATGCAGGGTGGCAGAGTGGCTTGCTTACCAACCGCAGCACTGGCATCCTGGTGGCACTACAAGGACGACTACGAGGAACGGACATACTTGCTGTGCATGCCCCACCGCCAGAACTATGCGGACTAGGCGTCGCACTCGGCAGCGCGCACCACACAATTCGACTGACGATCATTCGATATTACTTCCCACCCCAGCCGCGTACGAAGGAGAAGAAAAACAATACTAGGGGACAGCGGCACGACTTTACACATGGATGGATACCACTGCGCAACAGCGCCCACCAGGAAGCTTACTATTCACAGCGGGTGACCTGGCCGACGGGGTTGGCATCGAGGCGAAAGGACATACACCACCGAGCACGGCGCTGGGCGAGTACCGCACCAAAGAAAGACTACCAGGAGGCGCAGGACAATGAGCACGACAATACGCGGAGCGCCACCAACTATTGGTAACGGGCAGCACTTTGCCATGGCGCCCGACGTACTTTAGCACGCACACAGCGAGCTGCATCGACTTCACCATGATGCCACAGGAACTCTCGTGCAACGTCACCCGCCAGGGACCCCATACTCCGAATGGGCACCAGACTACAGCAGATCCCAAGCATATACCACCGTGACCACGTACCAGTACACGCAACGATCACAGCGACGATGCGCAGACAACAAGTCCAAAGACAGAAGCCAGTGATATGGGACAAAGACCTACTTGCTCAAGCGGCCCAACACGGACAACATCGCAATGAGTTCATAGAGGCGCTTGAGACCAAATTTAAGACGTACGATCCTGCTAACAAGGGCATTGACCAGCTGTTCGCGGACATCAGCGATATGATCGTACAGGCGGCACACCCCATATACGGACAACGACCACCACACACGCTGGCATATACAGACCTACGAGCGCGCCGATTGAAACTACTCAGACAGCGCAGAGCACTACGGGAACGACTCAGACGGGAGGGTGAAGCACTACGCATCGGGCCCTCAGAGGAATATCAGATGAACAAGGTGCCGATCACCTACGTTACTGGGCCCCCACCGACGACATGTGCGGCTACGGGGCCCTCACCGAGGGCACGTGTCACTACTGGGCCACCACCAACAGATTGCGTTGATACTGGGCCTCCAGCGACGAGTCGTGCTGCTACTGGGTCTCCACCGAGGACGTGGGTCGCCAATGGGTCTCCACCGGTGGCAAGTGTGACCGCTACTGGGACGTCACCTACGGATTGTGTTGTTACAGGGTCTTCACCGAGGGACAGTGTTGCTACTGGGACCCCGCCGACGTACCCAACGGAACGACGACTATGCGACATCGAGAACCAACTACGCCAGATCACCAGGGAATGCGCGACATTCGAAATATGGAGTACCAGAAGCTGACGGACGACAGAGTGGCAGAATTGTACGAGGCGTGGAAAAGCAGGGGCTTGGCGAGAGCGGGAAGGTTGACCAGACTCATGGCGGGAGGCAGGTACGGACCACGGAAACGTGACTACTGGATTACACTTACAGCGCAACCCACACGGGAAGAATGGTTGGAGTTCTGGAAACTACCAGGAGGAATGGGTGGAATGGAGGGAACAGAGCAGGACGACGACGCACTGGAGCAGATGCCAACCCGTGCAGAGGCGCAAGACTACGACGAGAACGACTTAGAGGAGGTACTCGACCAGGACATCGAACACATCAAGCACAGCCTCAAGAGAGCAAAATTACGACGAGCAGCACTTCCCGCGGCGGCGCGTTCTGAATTATAGAGACTACTACAGGGGAGTTATACGCCAGCACCACAACGACACAAAGGCCTGGGAGCGCCAACCACGCAGACTAAATCAGGCCACTTCAACGCATAACTTCGAGCGTCGCTCTCTGCGATACGACTCAGCAACACCACTCCAGTGCGCTGGCACCAGGGCGCGGCGACAGCAGTCAAGAAGAACAACACCAGGACCACCCGGCAAGATAATCTACCACATCACGGACCCGATTGGCAAAGCATACTACTCAGCCAGCATGCGACGACAACATTCAAGAGTCCACACTGGCCAGGACGATGGCTTCATCAAAGGACGGCGTCGAGAGGGAGCAATACTGACCATGGCGGTAGTGGAGTACCGAGCACGTAAAGCAGGCCGCAGCTTCATCACGATACTGAAGGATCTGCCGAACGCCTTCGGAAGCATACTATTCACAGCGGGGGGCCTGAACGACGGGGTTGGCATCGAGGCGAAAGGACATACACCACCGAGCACGGCGCTGGGCGAGTACCGCACCAAAGAAAGACTACCAGGAGGCGCAGGACAATGAGCACGACAATACGCGGAGCGCCACCAACTATTGGTAACGGGCAGCACTTTGCCATGGCGCCCGACGTACTTTAGCACGCACACAGCGAGCTGCATCGACTTTACCAGGATGCCACAGGAACTCTCGTGCAACGTCATCCGCCAGGGACCCCATACTCCGAATGGGCACCAGACTACAGCAGATCCCAAGCATATACCACCGTGACCACGTACCAGCACACGCAACGATCACAGCGACGATGCGCAGACAACAAGTCCAAAGACAGAAGCCAGTCATATGGGGCAAAGACCTACTTGCTCAAGCGGCCCAACACGGACAACATCGCAACGAGTTCATAGAGGCGCTTGAGACCAGATTTAAGACGTACGATCCTGCTAACAAGGGCATTGACCAGCTGTTCGCGGACATCAGCGATATGATCGCACAGGCTGCGCACACCATATACGGACAACGACCACCACACACGCTGGCATATACAGACCTACGAGCGCGCCGATTGAAACTACTCAGACAGCGCAGATCACTACGGGAACGACTCAGACGGGAGGGCGAAGCACTACGCATCGGGCCCTCAGAGGAATATCAGATGAACAAGGTGCCGATCACCTACGTTACTGGGCCCCCACCGACGACATGTGCGGCTACGGGGCCTTCACCGAGGGCACGTGTCACTACTGGGCCACCACCGACATATTGCTATGATGCTGGGCCTCCAGCGACGAGTCGTGCTGCTACTGGGTCTCCACCGAGGACGTGGGTCGCCAATGGGCCTCCACCGGTGGCAAGTGTGACCGCTACTGGGACGTCACCTACGGATTGAGGGTCTTCACCGAGGGACAGCGTTGCTACTGGGACCCCGCCGACGTACCCAACGGAAAGACGACTATGCGACATCGGGAACCAACTGCGCCAGATCACCAGGGAATGCGCGACATTCGAAATATGGAGTACCAGAAGCTGACGGACGACAGAGTGGCAGAATTGCACGGGGCGTGGAAATGCAGAGGCTTGGCGAGAGTGGGAAGGTTGACCAGATTCATGGCGGGAGGCAGGTACGGACCACGGAAACGTGACTACTGGATTACACTTACAGCGCAACCCACACGGGAAGAATGGTTGGAGTTCTGGAAACTACCAGGAGGAATGGGTGGAATGGAGGGAACAGAGCAGGACGACGACACACTGGAGCAGATGCCAACCCGTGCAGAGGCGCAAGACTACGACGAGAACGACTTAGAGGAGGTACTAGACCAGGACATCGAACACATCAAGCACAGCCTCAAGAGAGCAAAACTACGACGAGCAGCGCTTCCCGCGGCGGCGCGTTCTGAATTATGGAGACTACTACAGGGGAGTTATACGCCAGCACCACAACGACACAAAGGCCTTGGAGCGCCAACCACGCAGACTAAATCAGGCCACTTCAACACATATGATCGAACATCGCTCTCTGCGACGCGACTCAGCAACACCACTCCAGTACGCTGGCACCAGGGCACGGCGACAGCAGTCAAGAAGAACAACACCAGGACCACCAGGCAAGATAATCTACCACATCACGGACCCGACTGGCAAAGCATACTACTCAGCCAGCACGCGACGACAACATTCAAGAGTCCACACTGGCCAGGACGATGGCTTCTTCAAAGGACGGCGTCGAGAGGGAGCAATACTGTCCATGGCGGTAGTGGAGTACCGAGCACGTAAAGCAGGCCGCAGCTTCATCACGTCACTGAAGGATATGCCGAACGCCTTCGCAAGCTGCTCGTGGATTACGATGGGCGCCGCCGACGGCAAGATAATGCCAGGGGATGCTTGGGACTTGGGAGAACAGCGCTACAGACGCGCGATTTTCCACGTGCCATGCCGAGACAGACCGACGGGAGTATGCATCAAACCACACTGTGGAGGACTCATCGGCGACCCGTACATGGCGCGCAACTTGGCGGCCAGCTTCGCGCCGTGCATGCAACGATGGGTTCAAGCTTGCAACGATCACTTGGACCGCGACCACGAACTCTATGGACGCAGTGAACTATGTCAACAGCCTGTCTACGTGGGCCTTGCTATGTACGCCGGCGACCTCCGCGAGATCATCCTGGGCGGAGCGCACGCAGGCGCACCGCGACTGGTAAAATCAGCACGCCAAATGGACGAGGACCTTAACGAACGACTGCAGAGCATCGGGATGCGCCAGATCCAGGACAAGCAGGGGAACCCCGTCTACTTTTAGGGGCAAGGCAAGCAGCGAGCGCACCACCAACTCAAGCACGACCCGAGATGCAGACTACCAGGACGGACGCTACCAACGGCACGCCACGTAGGGCCGCGGATCAGCGCGACGCAGACGCATGCCGCAGACCATGAAGAAGAGCTGCTATGAGTGCGGGGCTTTCTGGAGCAAAGCCAACGTCCCATACATATGGAAACGAGCAGTACTGATATGCCGAGTAATCAGCGCGGGGCTTTCCTGCATCGAGTGCTACCTACCGACGCCCGGCGAGTGCGCGCAGCTTCAACACGCGATGGGGGCACTACTGAGAAGGGCTATGCGGGGCCGATTTACCACCAGGCGCGAGGACGGCATCGCGCGACCCCTGAGTACGCTGGAGGTTCCGCCACTGGCAAATACTGCCACCAGCGGAGGAGGCACTGGTACGACGTCCGGGCTGGTTCAAAAACATCATCCGATTTCCAGGCAACCATCGTCAACTCATCGTCGCGCTGTTCGGAAAGCTCGAATTCGAGAACGCGGGGGGCCGAGAGATGGGGCGAACTGCGACGCGACGCGAATGGAGGACATTCGATGCGCATGCGGGGCCTCGGAGAGTTTTTACAACGCTTTCGGGGAGGCGGAACACGTGCGAATCGGCCGACTCTTCGCCTTGAAAGTACGGGAAAATGTGCATGTATTCGACGTGCGCGAGGTACGAGCTGTTCAACTAACGGTGGCAGTCCCTCCTCCTCAAACGGCGACCGAAGCAGACGAACAACATGAATACTTTGCATTACAATAGAACAAACCATGGGAATACACACTGCACGACGGGGATGAGGAGCGTGGGCTACTATTTGCAAGCAAAAAGGCACTTCACAGTCACATCATACGAGCACGCCACAGCCACAACCTGGCAGCAGTACAAGCAACAACGAGCGCATCAATTGCAAGCATGCATTCACATGCAAAGGTACAGTATGGAAGCATTTAGCCAGCAGCATGTTACGAGGAGGATGTAATACAGATCGCACGGCAAACCAACATCCTGCACGGCCACGCGCACCACAGTGTCCGCTCTGTAGTCATTTTTGCGCGTGACCGAGATCGTGGCTACCGACATCTGTGCACGCGCCTCCACCGCCTCTGCAGCCGCCACGCGATGTCCATTTTCGACCAGGGGCCCCAGCCGACGGCGACGGCGCCAGGCCAGAGGGTGGACCGCAGCAGACCACGACGGGGGCAGCCAGGAGGACAGGCGGCGGCAGCGGCGGGAGGTGCCAACCAGCAGATGCTCGACATCACCGCGCGCCTCACGCTGACCCTGGCTCGCGAGCAGGCAGAGCCGGCGGCAGCCGTGCTACAGACCTGGAAAATCCCGACGACAGCAGGTATCGCTTCTACGGCGCTCGAGTCAGGACGCAAGTGCAACGAGGAGGCGCAGGCCCTGCACCAGCGCGCGCGGAACGGCGAGCAGCTTGACACGGGCAGCCCCGGGAGTCCACGCATCAGAGCGCGGGCAGAAGTGCGCGCTCACACGGGCAAGACACTCGAGCACGGAGCCGCACACAAAGAGGTAGAGAAATACTTCACGGAGGTGGTCATGGACACCAGCCAGAGAAACAACTACGAGGGCATCGCGGACTCCGCGCCAGCGTTCAGAGTGCGCCGCAACAAAGGCAAAGAAGCGGGCGGCCAGGAGAAATGCAGGTTCCAATTCAGATTCAACGAGACCCACCACCAGCTGGCAGTGATCCTGGGCAACGTTCTTAAGAAGGAGGGAGCCACGCGGAAGATAGGCTCCGCTCCGAGAGG
Organism: Prorocentrum cordatum; assembly: GCA_963575745.1. Lineage (NCBI taxonomy): Eukaryota > Dinophyceae > Prorocentrales > Prorocentraceae > Prorocentrum > Prorocentrum cordatum. The sequence goes on from CAUYUJ010000570.1 coordinate 438,647, forward strand.
CGCGCTGGAGAGAGAGCTGGGCAGGATGCTGGACTAATCGAACAGGCCGCGAGTGAGCAGACGGGAGTAGTGCCAGGGCCGACAGTGAATGAGACACCGAGCTTAGACGCACGCCAGTCGAATTCAGCCTCGGGCGAAAACAGTGTTCGAATCGAGAGGGTTGAATCGGAGAAATCCCGAGCACGATCCACCGAGTTTTTGCCGCCAGCGCTAGGTTCCGAGAGCTGGTACAAAGCGGCAGACTCAGAACGCCGACCCAGGACACGCCAGAAGTTTTCAGATTTCAAAGGCGGGGTTTTCCCTAATACTTTCTGGTGCACCGTCCTCCTCCACCCCCTGAGGCGCCCCCCAAAGGGAAATCGAGAGGGGGGCGAACCCAGGGCAAAGGCCGAGGGCAGCAGGCGAGGGAGCGTTCGTGAGGGCGGGCGCCACCCCGCCCGCAAGCCCCCTGCGTGGGGGAGAGACGGTGCGGGAAGGGCCCGAGCGTCCTCTGGCGTCAGATCCCCCAGTCCTAAGTGACCACTGCCAGGCTGAGCAGTTTCGTAGCAGCATAGCGTAGCTCCAGAGGCGTCAGGCGTCACCTCGAACTCGGCCCCAAGGCTCGATCGATCGATCCTCCTCCTCCGCCTCCTCCTCCGCCAGCCGGGGGGGGGAAGCGGTGTCTCGCGAACGAGCGCCGGGGGGCGGGGGCGGCCAGCGCCCCAGACGTGCGCGCGCCGCGCAAGAAGGCGCGACGGGGGGTCTTGCGCCATGGTCGGCCTCGGGTGGCCCTCGTGGGGCCCCGGGGCCGCCAAGACACGGCTCGGGAGGCAGAGCTGGCCCTGGGGAGGAGGAGGAAGAGGAAGAGGAAGAGGAGGAGGAGGAGGAGGAGGAGGAGGAGGAAGAGGAGGAGGTAGGAGGAGGAGGGAGGAGGAGGAGAGGAGAGGAGAGAGGAGGGGGGAGGGAGGCGGGAGGAGGAGGAGGAGGAGGAAGGAGGTGGGAGGGGGGAAGGAGGAGGGAGATGGGAGGAGGAGGAGGGAGAGAATGGGAGAGGAGGATGAGGATGCGGAGGAGGAGGAGGAGGAGGAGGAGGAGGAGGAGGAGCGTATTGGAGATTTCGTCCCCCCCTCCTCGCCCCCCCCGCTCCTTCCGGCCACGCGCAGGGTGGAAGAGGAGCAAGGCAGCAAGGCCAGCGTGAGCATGAGCTCTCAGAGCCGGGGCCCGCGTAGCAGGAGTCAGCGCCAACGGGGGTCAGCCGACCCCCTCGGGCTGACACGCGTTGGGGAGCCACGAGGCGTCGATTCCCTCCGTCTGCCTTCCGCTGGCCCGGGCTTGGGACCTACTTAGCAGTCTGCCAAGCTTTGGAACAGGCCCCTGGCTGACCCGGCTAAGACCTGACCCGGTTTGGCGCGCCCCCGACGAAAGTACGCGCGGATTTTCCTGAAGTGGGGCTGGGCCCCTGTGGCGGCGCCTCTGACGCCGCCATTGGCGCGCTGCGCGCGCCAGGGAGGGGGGTCCAGCGCCGCTCCAAGAAGCCTGCGCGTACTTCCGAGCGCCCATGCTTTCGTATTGCCGCGACGCAGAAGTGAGAGCCACTTTGGGCTCGGGACCTCCGAGGGCCCATGCTCCTACGCTCGCGACGCAGAGGTAAGAGCCATTTTGGGCTCGGGGCCTCCGAGGGCCCATGCTCTCACCGTCGCGACGCAGAAGTGGGAGCCACTTGGGGCTCGGGGGGGGGGGGCTCTGGCTTTCGGACCGCCCCTCGGATCCAGGTCGGGAGCCCTGCTCGTGGCCGAGGCCCGTCGTGGGCAGAAGCGCCCCTTCTCTCCTCGTGCAGCGGTCCTCGTGGTAGCACGATGACGGCGTGCCGATGCTGATTTTTTTCCCCTGGCCGCACTTCAGGCCGAAGGGTGCGCCTGGGGGGCGCCACCTCCAGCGCTCCCGACGGCGCCCCGACGGGCCGCTTTCAGGGGGGGGGGGGGGGGGCTAGGGCCTCCCCGTCAGCGGGGGTTTTTGGCACACCAGGACGGTGGGACGCCCGGGTCGACGCGCCCTCCGTTCTCCGTCAGTTCCAGGCGGATCTGGCAAAGCCCTGGTTAGCAGAGCCCTGGTCTGCGGGGCCCTGGTGTGGGGGGGGGAAGGGGGGGCGGGCCAGGGGGGGGGGGGGCGGCGGCGCCCCCCCCCGAACAGCAGCGGGCCAGAGGTCGCCCCTGGCAGAGGTCACCGTCGCGCGGGGGGCGGTCCAGGGGCGGCCTCGTCCTCGAAGGGGCCACGCTGGGGCCGAGAGGCTGGAGAGAGAGGGCGCTGCCTGTGGGCGCCTGGAGTGCGGGGGGTGGGCACCCCCCCGTTGCAAACTTTACGGCGGTCCCAAACCGCCCAGGCTTGGCGTTGCTCGGACGTGTGCATCTTCTTCTCGGCGAGGACCATCGAAGAGCGGCTTGGATCATCTTGCGAAGAAAAACACGCACGAAACCGAAAAACGCACGGGGAATGGACGTCCGAGCGATGGCGAGCAGGGGTCCTCGGGAGGGAGGGGCGGTGCATGCAGAAGTCCGCTACTAGAGGGGGGGGCTTAGCAGAAGACGGAAATCCTATCAGGAGGACTTTGGCGCAGGGCGCACGGCGGCGGATAATTATTCCGCAGCCCAGCATGCGTGAGAAGCGTCACGCTGTCCCACCAGCCCAAGAAACATAAGGCGCAGCAGCGACTGCTTAGAAGCAACACTCGCCATGGCAGACGCGTCTTGAAACGCGACAGCCTACATGGCAATACCATGTGATGCAAGTATTCCGCGGTAACTTGGTCAGCATTTCGCCAGGTCACACACCTCCGCTTTGTAATATCCCGCTCATGCGAGTAATTACCAGAACATGGCATGACCATGACAAACCGAGCACGAAAGGGTATGAACGAGTCATGACAGACGAACTTGACTTGTCGTGACAGCAAGCGGACGATGCAACACGAAACGACATGTTGCATGATGTTCGGCACCCGACAGGTAGAGGTTGTTAGCTCGGCAGGTTCAGTCAGCCACTGGGCAAGTTGAGGTTGTTAGGTGGGTTTGCCCGCCCATGCAGCGCGTCGGGGAGGTCCTTGCGTTCCTCCTCTCCCTCGTCCTCGTCCCCCTCCTCCAGCAGAGGGAGGACGAGGAGGAGGAGGAGGAGGACGAGGGAGAGGAGGAAAGGAAGGATGGAAGAGGAGGACCAGGCAGGAACGGGAAGGAGGTGCCAATCAGGCAAGGGCCCGTTATTTGCCCACATCCCCTTTCCACCGCCACCGTCTTATCTTCCTCCTTCGCCGCTTCCTGCGCGCATCAATTTAGCAGGCGTGGGCACAGTTTGGGACCGCATGGTCCGTTGGCATGGGCGGGATAGTGCGTCGAAGGTCGAAGTCGCAGGCTCTTCCTGTTGCCTTTGCCGCAACAGGGCGAGGGGGTACGGCATCAGCAGGGGGCACACGCGGAGGAAAGGCTGAGGATGACGGGCACCGACGGGAGCAGAGGCCCCACCCGTGACCCCACGGGGGCCGTGAAAGGGGCCTCGCCCCGCCCCCCCGCGGGGACGGCCCGACCCCTCCCCCCAAAGGAGCCCGAGGCCCAGAGGAAAAGAGCCCGACCGCACCGCGCACCGGCAGAACGAGCGCCCCCCCCGGAGGCCCCAGACCCATAGGAGGCCCACGAGCGTTGCGCTCCCGCCCCCCCGCACGGCTGGACCCCCCCCCCCCCAAAGGAGCCCGAGGCCCCGAGGAACGGTCCGACCGAACCGCGCACCGGCAGAACGAACGCCCCCCCGGAGGCCCCAGGCCCAGGAGGCCCAAGAGGCCCAGGAGGCCCAGCAGGCCCCCCAGGAGGCCCACGAGCTCGCGTTCCCCGAGAGCCCGGCGTGGCGATTTTTATTCGCAGCGGGCGTTATATCGCCCAGTTTCGGGCCCCGGGGCCCTCACGGATCGATCCAGCTCGAAACTGGCACAGAAGAAGGATGGGGTTTAGGTCTCCCGTCGTGATTTTTGGCGACGCTGCACTTTTGGGTTTGTGCAACGTCGGGTCTCAGGAGGCTTGTGGAGGACGATTCATGGAGAGGAAGCATGTTGCCAAATAATTGCCAGATGTCTAAAACATGTGTTACATATGTGTTGGACATGTCTTTCTGTTATACAAAGAGCATGTCTAAAACATGTTTAGAACATTGTTTCTGCTTTTGAAGCACACTTCAAATTCAATGATAGCACTGTTAGGATGTCAATTGTCGTGGCATCCACAATAGGAGGCGTCAGAGCACGCGCGGCCGTGCAGGCTGCAAAGTGCCCGTGCGCGGCTCAGGAGCGCGCGGAGAGCCGAGGAGCGATGGCCTGCCGGCGCCCGCTCTGCCCCTGGATGGGGCCGCCTCGGCCCGCACCCGGTCCAGGATCCCCCTCCTCGGCGTAGCGTCGGACCGCGGTAGAAGGTCGAGGTCGGTTCGGGGAGGGTATTTGGTGTTCTTCGTGACTGTCGGATGTCCTTGTGCATCCTGGGGAGGGTACCCTTGGATGTTCTGTTTGTTTCGGCCGGCGGAGGGTCTCCCGTGTGCTTGAAGGATGCTGTTCTGGCCCAGGTCCGACTGCGGCGGGCGAAGAGAGCCTTCAGCTCCTCGGAGGCCTGGCCCTCGAGGGCCTGCTCCTCGGCCTGGCAGTCGATGTCCGACGGTGGGGGCCGCCATCCCTTGGTCCACGTCGCACTGGTCGCATCCAGAGCCCTGGGTCCACCTTCGACACACACGGTTGGACGATGGCCTGGAACATGTCCTGCGGCTTCACCTCTTGAGTGGTGTTGCGCACGGTGAGGCTGTAGTATTGCTACTGCCTGCGCCAGGCAGGGGGGTCCGATACCCTCTATCTCCTTCTGCCTATCGAGCATCGATTTCCAGATCTTCTCCTGGTCGCCGCTGTCCGAGGTCGCATCCGTACCGCCGCCCATCGAGAGTATGGCCGTCGTTGCCTTCCCGCCGATGTCCGCAATGCCCTGCACGATCTTCACCTTGATACCGTTCTCGAACCTTCCCTGCAGCTTGTCGAAGTGGGGCTCCGGGTGCCAGAACCGGCCCATCAGCGAGCTGCCGCCCTTAACGCCGTCAGTGGGGCCGTTCGAGAGGATAGGGGTTGACTTTGCCCCCAAGCTCCGTCTGCTTGGCCTCGCCGAGGATGCCTTGTGCCGTTATCCCGATCTCCTGCTTGTCCATGCCCCCGGACCCGAGCACGTCCTGCAGCTCCTCCTCCTGCGGAGGGTTGGGGTCGACGATGTCCTCCAGCTGCTTCCGCTTGCCCTGGAGGTCGCCAGATTCCACCCACGCCATGCCGCCCGCGCCAGCGCCCACCGCTGCCAGCACAGCGCGCGCGCGGAGCCCGCCCCTCCTTGCCTGCGGACCTCAGCGCCGAAAGGTGTCGCACGAGATGGTACGCGGTGTCGACGCGCTCGGCCGCTTGGGCCATGCGGCGGTCGACAAGGCCCGCGGCCCGCGCGGCGCGCGCAGCCACGGTGAGGCCCTCGTCGTACACGCCGCCCAGGCGCAGATCGAGCGCCCCGAGGAGCCCGCCCCCCGAGGGAGGCAGAGGCGCGGCTCCTTGGCCTTAAGTCGGGCATGTCCCTCCCTCGGCAGGGGGACGGTTCTTCTGGCACTTTCGGACTATGTTTGATGTTTGTTGGACTATTTCCTACAGGCGGCCTGGATTAGTAGGTCGACCCTGTCCAATCGAGGGTACCCTCGTGTCCTGTGTCTTGCGACCCATGCCTCCTGCAGTTCTGTGGCAAAGTGGCCCTCGGAAGGGCCTTGTGTCCTCTCGCGTGTCCTCTCCAATCAAGTCCGACTGCATCTTTCTTTAAAATTATCCTGGCGAAGGTCCCAACCACATGCAGTTGTGGGTACCGTAATTGTGAATATCTGCTTCGGTGAAGCTCCCTATGGGTCCACGAAGCGCTGCACTGGGCGGGGGGGAACGCTGTACTGTGTGGGTGGTGTGCCGAATTGGGTTTCCGGGGCGCATGCGGACGGTCCCACTGAGGGCTTCGGTGGAGCTCCCTACGGGGCCACGAAGCGCCCTACTGAGTGGGACGCATGCGGACGGTCCCACTGGGGGCTTCGGTGCAGCCCCCTATGGGGCCACGAAACGCTGCACTGCGCGGGTGAACATGCCAAATTGCATTTCCCGGACGCATACGGACGGTGGCACTGGGGCCTTGGGTGGAGCCCCCTATGGGGCCACGAAACGCTGCACTGGGGGAGTGAAAATGCCAAATTGGACTTCCGGGACGCATGCGGACGGGGGCACTGGGGCCTTCGGTGGAGCTCCCTATGGGGCCACGAAACGCTGTACTGGGTGGGCGAAACGCAGGGAGGAGTGGGAGGAGGGCCACGAAACGCTGTACTGGGCGTGCGGGACGCATGCGGACGGTAGCACTGGGGCCTTCGGTGGAGCTCCCTGTGGGGCCACGAAACGCTGTACTGGGTGTGCGGGACGTATGCGGACGGTAGCACTGGAACCTTCGGTGGAGCTCCCTATGGGGCCACGAAACGCTGTACTGGGTGTGCGGGACGCATGCGGACGGTAGCACTGGGATCTTCGGTGGGGCTCCCTATGGGGCCACGAAGCGCTGTATTGGGTATGCGGGACGCATGCGGACGGTAGCATTTGGACCTTCGGTGGGGCTCCCTATGGAGCCACGAAACGTTGTATTGGGTGGGTGAAACGCAGGGAGGAGGGGGAGGAGGGCCACGAAACGCTTTACTGGGTGTGCAGGACGCATGCGGACGGTAGCACTGGGACCTTCGGTGGGGCTCCGTAATATGGGGCCACGAAACGCTGTACTGGGTGGATGAAACGCAGGGAGAAAGGGGAGGAGGAGGGAGGAGTGGGAGGAGGAGAAGGAGGAGGAGGAGGAGGAGGAGGAGGAGGAGGAGGAGGAGGAGAAGGAGGAGGAGGAGGAGGAGGAGAGGAGAGGAGAACGCGGGGCGACGTCTCTTCAAAACGAGGACCCAACACCACAGGATGGTTGGGAAAAAGATCCCCCTGTAGGAGGACATGCCCAACCCAACCTTGGCCCCGAGGGCCGCCTCCATGACAAGGAGGAGGGCGAGGAGGACCTGCACAGGCGTGCCGCGGACCCAGCCAGGGGCACCCACCCTTGGCCACGCATCGGGGGGGGGAGGGAGGCACCGGAGGAGGAGGAGGAGGAGGAGGAGGAGGAGGAGGAGGAGGAGGGAGGCACCTGTGCTGGCAGAAAACCGATTCGGGTGAGCTGGCCCGAAGCCGCTCCGAGCGCACAGAATCTGAACGGGCCCATCCTGCAGGCCTCGGTCAGCAGCGAATCGTGGAGCGGGGATGCAGCCTCGCAGGAGCGCAGGCCTCCCGCGGAGCAGCAGCTTGACACATCGGGCCTGCACCCTCGTATCTTGCTGCACTCTGGGCGCGTTTCGGCGCTGCCGCTGCCACCTCCGCCCCCTCATCAGGACCACCGGTTCGGGTGACGGCGGCGGGGGAGGGGGAGGCGGTCGGCCCGGCAGCCCCGAGAGGACGTGCTGCATTGGCCAGTGCCTTGCCGAGAGGACGTGGGAGGAGGAGAGGAGGAGCGGGAGGAGGAGGAGGAGGAGGAGGAGGAGGGGGAGGAGGAGGAGGAGGAGGGGGGAAGGGTGAAGGGGGATGCGGGGATGCACAGCAGCTTGCGCACGGCGGCTGGACGGCGGCTTCCACTGGCGGCGGAGGGCGGTCGTCGTCCGGGCGAGGAACCTGGGCGGGCGGCGTCCAAGGTGGGGAGGCTGCTGCGCTGCTACTCAGGGACCAGAGGAGGAGGAGGGGGAGGAGGAGGAGGAGGAGGAGGAGGAGGGGGAGAAGGAGGAGGAGGAGGAGGAGGAGGAGGAGGAGGAGGAGGATGAGGAGGAGGAGGAGGAGGATAAGTTTGCCGATGGATTTTTCTCTCGGGGGAAGATTCAACCAGCCTACTTCCTCGCCTGCTTGGTCAGGGCTTCCACCCCCCTCGCCCACGAAGCTCGCCACCTCAGGGTGTGAGATCGTCTCCGATGATCCATGCCCTGGCGCTGTCGCCGCCGTCGCTGCCGCCGCCGTCGCCGCCTTCGCCACCGCCGCTGCGGTTGTCTTCGCCGTCGTCGACGTCGTCGTCGGCACACTGCTCCTCCTCCCTTGCCTCCTCCGCCTCCCGGTCCGGAGGCGGCTGGGCAGAGCCGAGGCGCCATGATGCCGGCAAAGCCCATGGACGCGGGGAGGGCGCGCTTCGCGGGAGTGATGATGACCATGACGATGACGGTGACAATGATGATGATGATGATGAGGAGGAGGAGGAGGATGATGATGATGATGGCACCATTATCACCATCATCATTATAACTGTCGTCGTCGTCATTTTAATGATCATCCTCCTCATCATCATCATCACCATCACCATCACCATCACCACCACCGTCAATATCATCATCATCATCATCATCATCATCATCATCATCATCATCATCATCATCATCATCATCATCATCATCATCATCATCATCATCATCATCGCGATCGCAATCATCACCACCATCAGCATCAACATCATCATCACCAGAATTATGATCATAATCACCATCATCATCATCACCATCATCATCATCAGCATGATCATCATGATCATAACCATGATCATCATGGTCATGGTCGTTATCGTCATCAACATCATCGTCACCATCATCATCGTCATCGTCAGCATCGGCATCAGCATAATCGCCATAATCAGCATAATCACGATCCTAAACATAATCCGCATCATCACCACCATCATCATCAGCAGCATCACCATCATCATCATCATCATCATCATCATCATCATCATCGTCATGACCAGCATCATCATCAGCATCATCATCAGCATCCTCATCATCAGCATCATCAGCATCATCATCATCATCATCATCATCATTATCAGCACCATCATCATCATCATCAGCATCATCATCGTCATCACCATCACATCATCATACGCATCGTCATTATCACCATCACCATCATCACCATCATCAGCACCATCATGATCCTCCTCATCATCATCCGCAAAAACCTCCTCCTCCTCCTTCTCCTCCTCCTCCTCATCGTCATCACCACCATCAATAATTATTACCATCACTATTATCATCACCATCATCATCAACAACAACATCTTCATCATCATCAGCATCAGCATCATCATCAGCAGCATCATCATCTTGGGGGTCGCGAACAGGGCGCTGCGGGGAGGCTGAATCGCCCGCGTCTAGTAAGAAACCAGCATGCCGGCAGATGCCCCACGGGAGCTTCTCTGCCCATGGGTGGGGTGAGGGCATTCCGCGGGAGGGGGTGTGTTTTGTTTGCAGATGGCGTGCGTGAGCTGCGGTCTGCACGGCGAATAAGAAACCCTCCTGGAAGCAGAGGCCCCTTCGGACATGTTTTGATGCCCGTCGGCCCTAGGGACCCTTTGGATTTGTAGGGCGCCGTAGGAAGCTCAAGATCGGCTGACAAAAATAGGACCGTGCTTTGTTATCGGAAGCTTTTCAATCGCATGGGCATTTGTTTCCTACCTAGGCTCTGCCTAGAAGGATTCTTACTCTGTTGGCTTAAAGGGGCCGGGCAGTGGGGCTCGCCCCGGGCGGTTCCCCCGGCATCCGCCCCGCGGTTCCCCCAATCCCCTGGGAGTTTTAGCTTTAGCTTTAGCTTTAGCGTAGCTTTAGCTTAGCTTTAGCTTAGTTGTAGCTTAGCTGTAGCTTAGCTTTAGCTTAGCTTTAGCTTAACTTTAGCTTATATTTAGCTTAGCTGTAGCTTAACTTTAGCTTAGCGTTAGCTTAGTTTTAGCTTAGTTTTAGCTTAGCTTTACTGTTACTACTAATCCTTCTGTCCTAGGGGCTCCACCTCCTAGGTAGGGTCGTACTGGGATAATCTTCATTGTTGTAGGAGGTAGAAGAGGAGGAGGAGGAGGAGGAGGAGGAGGAGGAGGAGGAGGAGGAGGGGGACGAGGAGGAGGAGGAGGAGGAGGGGGAGGAGGAGGAGGAGGAGGAGGAGGGAGGACAGGGGGCCATCCCAGCTGCGCCTCCCCTCGCCAACCAGCTGGCGGGTAGGCCCAGACCCACTCACGCGTGTGGAACAGCCCGTCCCTCGGAACGCACCACCTGTAATTCGGAGGTTCGCCCAGACGGGACGCAAGGTTGGGACATTATGGAAACGGGTGCTGCGCGATCGGACAAGCGTCCGACGGACGGGAATGTGCTTGAGCGAACGGAGCAGACGAACCACGTAGAGGGCGGCGGTAAGGAACTGGGGCTGGTGATCGGACGGACAGCGCGCGAGGGGAGGGAATGGGTGCTGCGGGGAGCAGGCATACACGCGCGCGATGCCAGACAGGGCAGTACTGAGCTGAGGGCGGAAACAGGCGTTGCCGCAGCCACGTGTCTGATCGCAGGAGGAAATGACCAGTACATGTGCGCCCGAGAGGCGCTTGTTGCCAGTTGATCTCGGGATGCGAAGATGGGCCTCCCGTGCCCCGGGGCTGCGATGCCTCCGCCGGCGCGCTGGCCAGGCACGCAGACAGCGCTCCGCTGCCGCCAGCAGCCGCAGCGCGTCCGTCCAGCCAGGCTGGCTCGTTGCGGCTGCCGTGTGAGAGGGAGGCGGCGCGGTCGCGCGCCAGGGCCTGCGGAGACGAAGAAGATCCAGAGCCTACCTGGCAGGAATCGCCTGGCAGCGCTGATGGAGGTCTTGGTCGCAGAGGGGCGCGCATGAGGTGTAGCAGAAGCGGCGACAAGACGTGTCGGCTGCAGCACGCCGCGCCGCGGGCCGAGAAGATGGTGACGGCAGGCAGCGCTGCAGCGGCGAGCGGCGGGCCCAAGGCGGCCACCAAGGCTGCCGGACTCCTGGAGGGGCGAACGACGACGCGGCCTCCCCTCGCCACGTGGAGCCGCGGGACGTCGGCCGCGCTCCCAGCAGCCGCTGGCGGGCTGGCGGCGAGCAGGGGGGCCACGCGCGCGATGGGGGGGGCGCGGCGCCGACGGCGAACGCCGCCATGGTGGCACGGAGCGGCAGGAGTCCACTGCGGAGCAGAAGGTCGAGCTCGGCGGCGCTCGGCGGCGTCATTGCCAGCAGCGGCTGCGCTTCGCCATTAGTCGGGCCGACGAGCTCAACTTGGGGCCCAAGGGGGGCCCTCTTGGGGCTCTCTTGAGACACTTGGGGCCATCTTGAGGCCTCAGAGGCCCATCGAGACCGAAAAGGCGAGAATGCAAAACTCAAAGCTCTTCTTCAGGCTTGTGGGCGATTTTCGCTTCTTGGGAGGGTCCTTGGGGTGCTCCAGGGGCACTTGGAGCCATCTTAGGGCCGTCTTGGGACATCTCGGAGGCATGTCAGAGGCTATGTTGTGATCGTGGGGCGCCCGAACATGATCCAGATTTGGCCGTAACGTGGATGTTGCATACATGTTTGACAATGGTGGTGGGGGTGTGACATGTCGAACGAGGAGAGTGTGCTTATCCATGAGGGGGAACAGAGAAGAGAGAAAAACTCGCTATGCTACTTTTGGCCAGAGAGCTGGTGGGATCCCAATTGCCCGCAAACGACTATACGGATGATATGGCAAGAGAGAGAGAGAGGGCGCGAGCAAGGCAAGGCAGGGCAAGCCAAGGAAGGCAGTATTGTAGAGCGCAGGATGGGATGGGGGAGACGAGGAGGAAGGAACCACGATACGCATGCACTCGGATGCTCCCATCTACTAGATGGGACTCCGTCCTCGTCCGTTCTAATGCTTCAGTGCGCGATCTGCTCCAGTCCATTCGAGTCAACGCGTTAACCATCGTGACGAACGCTTCGCATGCACCGTATTTCTCTGTTGATGGTGCGCCGATGTTTGACTTCTCTGCGATGATTGTAGGCCCTTACTTCTCAAGCCTGCTCTACATTTGCTTGCCATTGTGGTGTTTGTCCCCATCTGATATTGATTCATGCCCACGCTGCGCTGCTAACATATTCCCCGAGTTCGTTCATATGCCTGCGAGTGTGCTCAGTGTATCGTGTTCTTCCATGCGCCCGTTGTGTTGTGACGTTGGCGTCTCCCGTGGCAGCGCTCGAAGCGCGAATGGTTATAGGACCCACGATTGGATTGAACACAATGCTCTATCTAGGGTCAGAGGAGGACAGGTCAGGGGAGAGGCGAAGAAGAGGATGCGGAAGCTTGAAGAAGTGTGGAGACGGAGGCTCAAAGGGGGCCAGATGATGGGACGAGCATCAAGGGGGAGGGAGGGAGAGTAGGTGGAGGAACAATGAGGGACATGTCAGGGAAGATTCAGGGAGAAGGTGAGGTCAGAGAGGAGGTCGACGAAACCCGTGAAATGGGGGAGTGCTGGAGGCGTTCGGTGCGGGTGCTCTGAGACCCACATCGAAGGCACCCGCGCCTGGGTTGTCTGTCGGTCTGCGTACATTGCCCATCACCCCCATCACCTCCGATCATCAGTCTGGTCTCATCTCTCCTGCCCCTCCCCGCTGAGTGCAGTGCTCGTTCACGGCGCTCGCGTGCGCGCACTCTACAGCGAGCTCTACACATGCCTCTCGTGAGCATTATAGCTATCGTCGCTTGGTGCGACAGGCGCGTTCTGGAATATCGTACCCACCAGCAATGAGCTACGAAGTGCTTCGCGGGGACAAATCCAGACAAACTCCTGGGTCGTACTGTTCCAGGGGTCTCTAAGGGGCCGTGGCCCGGGGGCCTCTTGGACCGTCTTGAGGCCCCCTTGGGGCCCTCGCGGGGCCCTGAAGAGGATCTCTGGGTTGTCTTTGGGGCCTGTTTGGGCCGTCTTGGGGCTGTTCGGGCTTTCTTGGGGCACAGAGGCTATGCGACTGGCGCAAGTACCCCCCGTGCAGCGTATGCCGCTAAACGCCGAGGCCGAAATCAATGAAGTACCGTGTGGAAAATCAGCCAGAAAGGACGAGTCCGAAGGTCAGAATATCTAAGCGCATGAAGTGCGAAACCGTTGTGCTTCTCCAGGGCTGCGGCAACCTTTAGCGACGGAATGCTGTCGAGTGCATTGCTGAGATAATCAGGCAGAGACGGTGTGGCGCACAATACAGAGAGATTGAGTGCCCATTTCTGACGAATTACTCATTGATGATCGCCCCCTCCGCTGGCCGTTGTATTTTCCATTTTTCAATTGAAGTGCCCTCCTTGGGGCTCGCACCTTGTTGTTATAAAGGATACTCTTGAGGACCAAACTGCGTTGTTGGTCCCCGTCGGGCATCATCATCCCAAAGCTGGAATGGACCCTCCCCTCCACAAAGGGGATGCGTTCATAGAAAAAAGGGCGGGTGCGAGTGAGAGGGAGAAACGCATGAAAGTCAAATCGGCCTCTTAGGTCAAGTGGCCGTGAGATTATTGTTGAGTTGATAAAGCCGAGAGCCGCGCCCCTCCCCCCCCCAGCAACCAGCAACCCAGCACATCCCCTTGTGGGCGTTGTTATCGCTCCGGGCCCACTGGGGACCTTTTTATCTCCTTCCATCTTCATTTTCATTCGATTTCCATGTGCCTCAGCCTCCTTCATGTTTTCCCAATCCTCACTCATGCTGCTCGTCCTCCTCACCTGTCTGCTCCTGCTCACTCCTCCTCCCTTCCTCTCTCATCCTCTTCCCTTATAATCTTCATCTTTCCTCAAGAGATCAATGCATTAAGAGGTCCAGAGGTCAAAAGGGAAGCAAATCAATATATCAATACATCACGTGTAGCTGCTTGAATATGCAGCCCCGCTGACGTGTTGGTTCAACATGCTGCTGAGTTGGGCCGTGAAGAGAAAACATTGGCCCATTGTAGCGTCAAGTTTTGATGAGCTGTGGCTTCCGTCGTGGGACTTGCTTCGAAGAATACATGTTCGGGAAAAGGGTCGAAGGACGCGGGAGAGTGACTGATCGTGGATAGCGAGCCCGAAGACGATCATAGTGACAAGCTAGCCTCTTGGTTGCGCGAATGATACTGCTGGTACCTCCGCGTGGGATTCAAACTCAGACAGTGGACATTCCACGGACAGCATCTACGAGAGATCAAGCAGAGAGCGGACGTGCCAGCAGATCCGGCTGGGCGTGGGCGCGAGCAGTTTCGATGACCAAGATGGCGACGGATGCCGAGCTCCGGCAGATGCATAAGCACATGGCTGAGGTGGTTGCAGAGCTCCAGCGCACGAAGGTCCAGGCGGACGAGGCGTGGGCTACAGCCGTCGGCTACAAGCTGAAGAAAATAGCGGAGAGGGAGTTGGAGAGCCTGGCCAGAGCTTCGGTTGCGCGGAGCTCCGCGTGCTAGGCAAGTCCGAGCAATTCAACGGAGAGAGGTGTGGGGAGATTGGCCGCTGGCGTTCAGAGCGCATGCGGGAGCAGTGCAGGGCCAGATGGCAAAGGGGGACGCAGGTCGCGGCAGCAACGGTCGCAGCCTTCGAGAGCAGCGACGCAGTTGCGAGATCCAGACAGCTGCATTACTCGTTGGTCCAAGCATGCCGCGTGCAAGCACTCGATGTCGTCGCGAATGTTGGAATCAACGAGGGCATGGAAGCCCGGCGTCTCTTGAACGCCAGGTGCGAGCCGCAAGCTAGGGCGAGGTTCGCGGCCAGCGCATGGAACAACTGAGTTGGGACCTCAGGGGTGATATCCCCGCGCGCGTTGGGGCATTCGAGAGAGAGGCTTCGCTGTGCGAGGGCAGGTTCAAGGAGAACATGGGCGACGCGATCAGGGTCGGAGTCGTCCTGCGCCAGTTGCCCGATTGCCCGTTCTGGCAGCGCCGACCTGGGCTGGGCTCCGCGAGGAAATTCTGAACACGCGAATGGCGCAGCTGGCGGCTCAGGCTGCGACCGGAGGACCCTCGCCTATGGAGTTGGGATCGCTCGGCAAGAACGGGCGCCGGAAGGGCCCCGGCGCCGACGGGCAAAAACAAAACAAATACATGGGGCGCGCGATCCGCCGCCGCAAGGGCCGCGCCGCCGAGGAGCGCCGGCGCGCGCTACCCAACAACCCAAAGGGCCCCAAGGACATGGCTGCTCAAGGCAAGGGCCGCGCAGGAGGTTCCAATGGTGGCGCGGTCGCAAGCAAAGGCCTGGCGCGCCGGGAATTCAGCTAACCAGGTCACGGGCGGGCGCGCTGCCCCACGACCGGGGGCAGGAACGCGAACAGCCTCGCAAGCGAACCCGCTGGAGAGCCAGAGTCCAGGAAGCTGCCGCGAGGTCGGCTCCTGGCGGCGCTCTCGAAGGAGGGCGCGTCCGAGGTGGTGACGAAGGTGGTCGGGCTTCTCGCCGAGCACGGCGTCGATCTAGAGGCCGCGGCTCGAGTTCGAGGCTTGGTCTCTGCTGAGGTATGCGTCAGCGTCGCGTTCGGGGTCGACAGCGGAGCAGCTCGGGCGTCATCCCGCCAGACAAGCGCCAGGATTACGAGGTAGAGGAGAGCGAGATGAGCCGCAAGGGCCGAGTCTACAGGTCGGCGGACGGCGGCCAGGTGCCCGACCAAGGCGCGCGCGTGATCGCGGGGGAGATTGCGAGTGCGAGCGGGGCCCGGGACCCGAAGGGCATGGGCTGCCACGTTGCGCAGGCGTCGAGGCCAGGGGGCCCTACTGCCAAGATATCAGCACGGGCGAGCGGCGCGAGTTCGCGAGGGAGAACGGCGTTTTCGAGTTGGCGGTAGAAGTGACACTTGCTTTAGGAAGTGCGCTGGCGTCTTCTCGCTGGCAGGCCGCGGGGCCGACGTGCCCCCAGAGCTGCGCCACTTCGACGCGGGTGCGGAGTTCGAGGAGGGCCAGACCCGCCTGGGCGGTGGAGAGTTCAACGCGGTGGAGTCGGAGTTCGCTGCGCGGGGCGTCGAGGGACGAGCTGCTGGGGCAGGTGGCAAAGTTGCCCGAGGAGCTGAGGCGCCGCCCCCGCCCCTGCCGCTGGAGGACCAGGCGGCCGGGCAGAAGGCGAAGGCGAGGAGGGCGCCGAGGAGGCCGACGGAGCAGGAGCGGCTCGACCGCATGGTGATCCACGCGCCGCGCCGAGCTCGGCGCGGGCACCGCGCGGCAATGCGCGACCGCAGCGAGCCGCGCCACGTGCGCTCCCGCGAGGGCGACTCGATCCCGATGCTGGCGGTCGATCGCGGCTACCTGCAGACGACGGAGGAGGGGGGGGCGGGGGGGGGCACGAACTCAGACCGGGCAGCTCCCCCATCTTGGCGCCGAGGGATAGCGAGACGCGGTGGGCGGCCGCGGAGGCGCTGCGGAGCAAGGGGGCGCAGCGCGAATACGACGCGATGATGCTGGTGGAGATGCGGCCAGCGACGGGCCCCTCGCACTGCGAGCTGATGCTGGACCAGGAGGGGGTCATCTCGGGCTGAAGAGGGGCGCTGTCAAGGTCCTTCGAACAGCATGGAGTCCCGGCGGGGTGCGAGGAGCCCCCCGCGGGCGAAAGTCAGTCCAACGGGCTGGCCGAATGAGCAGTTCGGGGCGCGGAGAGGGCGCTCAGGCGCGTCGTGGAAGAGCTCCGCGGCGCTGTGATCGGGCCGGCGCGCCCGAGCTTGCCGTGGATGGCGAGACATGCCGGCACGCTGCGCGACGGGGGCCGGGCCGACGCCAACGGGGGGCGCCCTGCGAGCTCGTGAAGGGCCGACCGTTCCAGAGGGCGTTCTCCCTGCCTCCCGGCAAACCGGCGTCGAAGCTGACAGACAGGTGGCTGGGGGGCATCTTCTCGGGCTCGGTGAACAGGTCCGACGAGGTCCACGCGGGGGCGATCGCCAGAGTTATGAGGGCGAGACCGTTAGAGAGGATGTCGACGACATCGCAGGGGGACGGTCCTGCGCGGGCAGCTAGAGGGTGCGCGACGGGACCCAGTGCTGGAGGCGATCGCTGACGATGGGCAGGCGCCTCCAGCTGGCGCGGGGATCGCGGTGGGCGCGGCGGTTCCAGACGCGGGCCCATTCGCGCTGCGACAGAGAAAGGAAGAGACGCAGCCGAGAAGGTTCTACTTCCGCTGGGAGGTCGAGCTGCAGCGGAGCGGCCTCGCCGAGGGCTGCCGGTGCTGCTTGGGCGGGGGGCGCTGGGCGTCGAGGCCACGGTGCTTTGGGGCGCCTGCAGGGCGAGGGTCGAAGAGGCCATGAAGAGCGACGCGCCGATGGGCGGGGCCGAGAGGCGCCGAGCTCGCGCTGGAGGACGGAGATCTTGGACGCGAGCCCGAAGAAGAAAGCTCGGCGGGGCGAACCTTCGCGAGGCGTGGGCGTGGAGGAGGTCTGCCCAGCAGAAGCCGCAGGCGGCGGAAGCTCTTGGTCAGCCTCCAGTGCCCCAGTGCCAGGATATTAGGATGCGGACGTGAACCAGGAGGCAACCCAATGCAGTTGCCCCCGGCGACGGCCAAGGAAATCGGGCTGTTGTCGAACCAGCTCGGGGGCTTCAAGGGCAAGCTGAAGGGCGCCAGGGGCGACGTCGCCGCCGTGCTCAACCCGGGGAAGCTACGCAGGCTGGCGCTGGTCTTCGGCATGATGCCGGGGGTCGCGATGGATCTCAGGACGGGCTGGGACTTCGCGCAAGTGGCGGGCCGGAGGAGGGCCCGCGAGGATGTGGATTTCGACCGGGCAGCGTCCATGGCGCGCTCGACGATCTGTGGCCCGTTCAGCCAGCTGGTCAAGATAGACAAGCAGGGGGTGGCCAGCAGTGCCAGGGCGCGCTGGCCGAGGCCAGGAGGTTCCTACACTTCAACATGGAGCTGCGCACGCTGCGGCTCAAGGCGGTGCGCTACGTCTTACGTGGGCGCCCGCGGGGTGCCCCGTCGTGGAACGCTGCGTCAGCGCTGCGAGTGCGAGCGCTCGATGGAGTCGGCGCGGTGAAGGAGCACGGGCGTTTATTCGGCCAGGTGGCGAAGCGCGCGAACGGCTTGACTGGCCTGGCGACGGGACCTGCAGGCTGGATGACGGACAGCAGGAGCGCGGCCAGGAGAGTTGGAGTCCGATTTGCAAATGGGCGCGCGCACCTTGCGTCGTTGGGCGGCAAAGCCAAGGCCGCCGAGAGGCACCCGACGAAGCTAGCGAAGGGGGTTCTGAGGGGGATTCGGGACTAGCTCCGCGCGGGCGAGGGCCTCAACGCCGCGTTCTCGATCGACGCGGCGGGCGTCGCGGAGGCCGAGGCCGCGGAGTGCTACCATGGCATCGCGGGCGCGAAGCTCGACGCCGAGGCCGCGATGAAGGGGCGCCAAGAGGAGATGGACTACATGGAGAATCCGGGCGTCTTCGAGTGGGCCCCGGCATCGAAGTGCTACGAAGTGATGGGGAAGAAGCCGCTGCCGAGCGGCTGGGTGGACACGCGACTCGGACAGGCCAGAGATCAGCTGCAGGTCGGTCGCTAGGAAGACGAGGCGATCCACTCTGGGGCCGGACGACGCCGCTGCAGCGTTCGTGGCGACCCTTCCGCTGGAGGGTCTCTGGCTGTTGAGCAGTCGATCGAGCATGGCGCCGATGTTCAGTGACGTCGGCCGCGGAGGCAGCCTGGTGCATCTACATTCAGAGCTGAGTCGAGAGGTGTTCTTGGATGCGCCGCAGGAGGATTCGAGGTGCGAGCTCAGGCGGGGCTGGTCACTCAAGATGGCGACGCACGGGCCCAGGGATGCCGCCGCCGTTTTCGACGTGACGGTGGAGCGGATCATGCAAGACTGCGGAGCGATGCAGGGAGAGTTCTGCCCTTGCGTCTACGGGAAGTGCGCGCTGATGTCATGGCGACACGGCGATGATGTCGTCGTGCTGGGAGACCACAGGGAGTTCAAGGATTTCGCCCAGTGTCGACACCGGGAGTCGCGGGACTTGAATGCGGAGGGCCAGAAGTTGGCGGAGAAGAAAGGGCAGTGCATTGAAGCGCCTGCATGGGGATAGCCTGTCTTGGCCAGGACCAACCCGGCATCCAGCGCGCGAGCAAGGAGGCCGCCCGTGCCACGCAGAAACCTACAACAAGAGGATGGGCGGCACGCAAGACATTGGGGCGCCATTTGGCAGGACGTCACAGGCAGGTGGCGACTTTCGCGAAGCAGCTACCGCAGTCTGCGCTGAAGGTCTGAACGCGCAGCGACTTCGCTGGATGCACGTCCACGCGCGCGCCTACATCAGAAGCCGCGGTGACCTTTGAGAGTCGTTGGATATGGTCGTCGAGCGCGACGCGGCAGTTTCAGGCTCTGAGCACGGGCGCGCGCGAGTTCCGCGCTCTCGCGCAAGGAGGTTCGGCGGGCTCCGGGTTCGAGACGATCCAAGCGAACTGCGGCTTCGAGGGCGCGCAGGTGGCACATCTTTGCGACGCCTTTGCGGACCGACGATGAGTCGGACAAGCTTGGCACTTACATGCGCCCTCTGTGGATCCTGAGGGCGGCCCGCGAAGGGCGGTTGCAGGTTTGCAGAGTCGATGACAAAACAATCGTGGCAGACACGGGAACGAAGCATAGAGAGGCCACGTTGATCGCGCGGTTCCTGCAGGCCCTAGGATTTGAGACATGCGGGGGTCGGAGCCGTCTTGCGCTGCAAGCCGCGTCGGGGGGCGACGCGCGATGCGATGTGGATCGCCTCGCTCCGCTATTGAAAGATGATGGTTGGTGGCGGCGATGCCCCGTGATCTGAAAGGCTGAGTGTTGCCCGCGCTTTCGCGCTGCTTCCTTTCGCGCAGCGGAGTGTCGCGCGCGCTTTCTCGAGGCGGCGGAAGCGCCGCAGTGGCCGAAAGGGCTGCCGCGCATTGTCTGGGGCCAGGAAAGCAGGTCTCAGGCAGGAGGGCCGATTGAATATGCTACCCCGTTGACATTTTGGCCCGAGATGCGGCGTTGGATCATGGCGATGAAATTATCATTCAGCGGCCTTTCGCATCTCCATGCCTGGGAAGGACGGGTCGGGGACGATGAGGATTATGAGAGTGCTGGAGGTTATGATGATTGCGATGGTGATAGTGGCGATGATGCTGGTGGTGATGATGATAGCGATGGCGAGGATGATGATGGCGTTGGCGACGATGACGCCGATGCTGAGGCTGGTGCTGAAGCTGCTGGTGGGAGTAGAAACCCTACCAGAAATACATGAATTCCTTACAGAGGAGCTCTTTCGTGCCGAATGGTCTTCCTACGGGGGGCGCAACAACCGCCCTATCAGGAAACGCGTGGACCCCGTGCAAACAAAGACCTGAGGACGGACTCCTTGCAAAGCGCTCCTCGCTGCGAGCTCATCATTAAGCGTCCTATTAATTATTCAGCACTTCTCATTCCTTGCCCAGGATTCCATCGTGAGAATTTAGCGCGAAAGATCATGCAGCTAGGGTTCCTTATTCTGGACTCCTTATAGAGAGGTCCAGTCGAGGATTCTATATTGTGGTCCCCATAAGAGAAGATTCCTGGCGCCAGAGTCCGCGCGAATGTCCCCGCACTTTGAATTCCCGAGCAACGGCTCCACACTAAGGAACCCTTCTGAAAGGAGCCAGCATAGAGGACCTCTCTAACAAGGGCCCGCTATAACAGACGTGCCGCATTAATGATTGTGTAAGCCGCGCTCTGCACGGAGGGTTCCTTCTCCATCGGTTTTCTGAGAACCCTGGATGGATTTTATGCGTTGCTGGTTCTTGGGTCAGTGTCGTGCGCGACCGTTTCTTCAAGCTTGGATTCCTGACCGAGGATTCGCGATTTTGGTCCCCCCTAAATTGGATTCCCGGTCGAGTATTTCCCGCGAAGGAGTCGTTGCTAAGGATTGTTGTTTACGATCAAGTGTCAGGCTTCGCTACCACGTGGTTATCACGAAAGGCCGTTCGTTAAACATTCCTTGCTAACGATGCCCTACTAAGGGTTTGTTACTCAAGACTGATTACGCAGATCCTCATCACACCTACGGGATCCATTCGAAGGATTTCCGCAAGGAAAATACGGATGTTTTCAGGAATGCATCACACCAACGGGGTCCATGTCAAGGATTTCCGCCCCTCGGTGCCCTCCTCGGGTTTTCCTGACAAGCTATCATTTAGCAAGGTACCCTTTCTGAGGAGTCAGTGGTATGGATTCCGTGATGCAGTATCTTTATGCAGCTGGTCTCATCGAGCATTCCATACTGCGGATTTGTGATATAAGATTCCCTCGTGAGATTTCCGACTCTAAATCAGGATTCCTCATTTCGGATTCTTGACTAACGGTTCTGGCCCAAGGAGCCTCCGTTGAGGATTTTGTTGCAAGGTGTCTCGGGTAAGGATTCCTTACCAAGGGTTCCTGCCAAAGCATTCATTAATGGGGGCTCCCCATCTCGGTTTTCTAGTCTGAAGCAGGTTTTCGGAGTGAGGGGGGGCGCTTTTGTGCAAGTTCCTTAGTAGAGGAGGGGGCCGCGCGGCGTTGCGTACCCCGCCCCCCCGGCGTCTCGGGGAAAATGCGTTTAATTTTTTGGTGCCCACCCGCCCTTCAGCCGGCGCGCCTCGCAGGGAAACGTGCTCTTGTCTTCCCGCCACCCACCCCCCCTGCGCGGGGCCAGACAATTGGGGAATGCGTTTCGGCATTGGACGGCGGCGTTGTCTTCGACGCCCACCCGCCCTCCGCGGCCAACAGAACTGCGGAGTGCTACTCGCGTCGAGCCTCATATCTCCGCGCCCGCCCGCCCGAACACCGCCCCCCCGCCCCGCCCCCCACGCGGCAGCCGCGGGGCCCGCTCTGGGGGCCGCCGCCGCCTCTGGGCAAGCCGTTCGCCTTCAACCCACCCGTGGTATTTGTTGACCCCACCCTTCGGCGGCCGCCGTCGGCTTTCGGGTAACCCGTTCCTGTTTCAACCACCTGTTTTTTTTGTGGAGCCCACCCCCAGCCAACGTGGCGCGGGGAAGGGCAAATTTGGGTAATATGTGTAAAGCGCCCTTCCTGGGCAGCGGAGATGGGGAAGGGTTCTAGCATGTTTCCAAATGGGGGTGAGTTTATTATTCGACCCCTGTTTCAGGGCCCAGGTTTGCCGGGAAGGAGAGTGGTGTCTCATCACGGCCCCCTTAATTCAGTAGGGTTTCTTCTTTGGGGACCCATTAATCAGAATTCCCGAGTTTGGACTCCCCCCGTGAGGATTTGTTGGTGAGGAGTCCTCACTTAGAAGTCTTAGGATGGTTCGGGATTTTGATGTGGATTCCTAAGTTAGGATTCGCGTCATGTCCTTGTTCCCAGGGTTCTTTAGTGAAGGTTCGTTTCTAAGGATTGTGCTGGATGGAACCTTACCAATGACTCCTTATTCAGGATTCCGTCGGAAGGGTCCCTCAGGGTATACAGAGTGTACGGGTTTTTATTCAAGAACCTTGGCTCACGTTCCTTTGGGAATACATCGTAAGGGTTGTTTATTTAACAACCTTGGTTAACTATGACATTTTGAGATGGACCCTTGAGCCAGGAGCGTTTATTGAGGACCCCATGCATTAATGATTCCTTACTGAGGATTCCTGATTCAGGATTTGTTTAGGGAGGCTTTTGTACGAAGGATTCCTTACTTGGGTTCCGTGGGGCCCCTAAATGGCCCCTAGAGGGATCATGCAGTGCTCGTTCGGGTCCTTAACATGGATCTTGCAGGGTTCAGACGGCTTGCCTCAAGGACCCCACCGGCTTCCGTAGGCCCCCCTTTAGGGATCTTGCTTGCGCAGGAGAGTCCTACAGGGGTCTTGCATCGCCGCTACGAGAGTTTTGACCCACGCCGTGGCTCTACCAAAACAATGCCGAAAAAAGGCTCCAGTGGTTGGCAGGGGCCATCACGCCATTGAGGGTTAGAGCTTGCGAGCATCGAAACGCCCCCAGTTCGACTTCGATCCCGAAGAGGTTCGAACTGCGCTTCGGAGAAAATCATGTGCGTAATCGCCATTTCGATTTCGAACCCGAAAAATTCGAGTTCGAGTTCGGCCGGCATTCCCATGCGGAATCGTCGCTTTGATTCGGGCAACCCGTTTCGCATCGTATGCGGTAATCCGAAAAGTCGAAAGTGTGGTTTTCGTTTGGGTTTTTTTCGGCAAGCAGCTTGGCGAAGGACCCAATCATATGCAGTTGTGAGTGCCGCAGTTGTGAGGACGTCGTCGGTGGAACTCCCTATGGGGCCACAAAACGTGTGATCGGCGTACCGACTTGGCGAGGGGGAGGCGCATGTGGACCCTCCCATTGGGAGCTTTGGTGGAGCTCCCTTCAGGGCCACGAACCGTGTGAAAGGTGTGCCGAAACAGGCGTGACGTTCACATGCGAGCTGCGCAATTGGGACTTTCGTTGCAGCTCTTTATGAGGCCACGAAACGTGTGTGGGGTGTGCCGAAACGGGCGTGACGTTCACAAGCGAACTGCGCCATTGCGACCTTCTGTGGAGCTCCCTACGGAGCCACGAACCGTGTGAAAGGTGTGCCGAAACGGGCGCGACGCCCACATGCGAACTGCGCCATTGGGACCTTCGGTGGAGCTCCCTATCACTACGGTTTCTTCGGTGCTCACTGCAGTACTGACTGGGCGCCCCCCTCCGCCGCCGCCGTCATTTTGAACTGATTTTGGCCGGCGAGCCCGCCGCCATTTTGTTGATTCTTCCCCGCGCTTGTTTTGTCATATGCGGTTGCTAACTCCGGCGATTGGGAGCGCCCGCGCGCGCTCGCGGGCGCTTGCGAGTGCCCCGGCGGACGCCTGACAGCGCATGCGAGCACTTGGGAGCGCCTGCGCGCTCTTGCGAGCGCTTGCGAGTTCTTGCGAGTGCTGGGGGGAGGTCGCCCAGGAGCGCATACAAACGCCTGGGAACGCCAGGAGGCGCCTGGGAGTGCCTGGGAGCGCCTGCGCCCGCGCTTGAGTTCCGATTTTTTGTGTTACAATATATGTATATAAATATGTATATATATATATATATATACGTATTGCTATGTGTATATATATGGATATATGTGTATCTAGTGCATGTATGTCTGTCTGTCTGTCTGTATGTATGTCTGTATGTCTGTATGTCTGTATGTCTGTATGTCTGTATGTCTGTCTGTATGTATGTATGTCTGTATGTATGTATGTATGTATGTATGTATGTATGTATGTATGTCTTATATATATGTACGTATTCGCTGTAGTTGTATTCAACTGATTCCAGAACGGAGCCCGCCATAATCATTCCGTACTGGTTACAAGACGATTCGCCGCCAATTTTTCATCGGGAGTTCCAGCTGATTTGCATTTGTTGGTTTGTCTCGCCGCCGTTTTCTTCGATACGTCAATTACTCTTTCAGGTTTTTTCTCCGCCGCCCGCTTATTCTCTGATATGGAGTATGTGTTATTGCTTCCGGTGTGTCCCTACGGGGCCAGGACACGTGTGAAGTGTGTGCCGAAACGGGCGTGACGCCCACATGCGAATTGCGCCATTGAGACCTTCGGTGGATTTCCCCACGTGGCTACGAAGCGTGTGAGAGGCGTGCCGACGAAACGGGCGTGACGCCCACATGCGAACTGCGCCACTGGGACCTTCGGTGGAGCTCCCTACGGGGCCACGAAACGCATGAGGGGTGTGCCGAAACGGGCGTGACGCCCGCATGCGAACTGCGCCACTAGGACCTTCGGTGGAGCTCCCTACGGGGCCACGACACGTGTGAGGGGTGTGCCGAAACGGGCGTGACGCCCACATGCGAACTGCGCCACTGGGACCTTCGATGGAGCTCCCTACGGGGCCACGACACGTGTGAGGGGTGTGCCGAAACGGGCGTGACGCCCACATGCGAATTGCAGAGGAGAGGAATGAGACGAGGGGGAGGCGGAAGGAGTGTACCGTCGTTGTGAGTATCGCCGTCGGTGGATCTCTTTATGAGGCCACAAAGCGCGTGAGGGTTGTGCCGAAGTAAGGCGGGGCCGCGATGCGGGCGCTGCCACTGGGGCCTTCGGTGGAGCTCTCTATGAGACCACGAAGCGTGTGAGGGGTTCGCGCATATGGGATATATATATATATATATATATATAGAGAGAGAGAGAGAGAGAGAGAGAGAAGAGCCGTGCACGTCAGAGATGCGTTGGCAAATAAGTGAAACAACAAGTTCCGCTGCTGGAGGCGCGGTTCCGAAACAAGAAGACGCCGTGCAGACACCGACAGCGACGACGGCGGCGGCGGCGGAGGTGAGGGGGGGGGAAAGGCGAGGGGAGGGGGACGAAGGCGAGGAGAAGGGCGAGGGGGAAACAGCACTGGCAGGCTCACCGGTCACGCTGCTTCAGTCCATGTGAGTGGCTCTCTCACCACCCCGTAAGCAGAGACTGTCCACTCAAGATTCAGAAGCAATCCAGATCTGTTGAATGCTACAGCTATGAGGCTATGAGCAATAGCGCCTTGCGATTCGACGCCAGTCTCCAGGTCTGTGCCGCCATAACTCCTGCAAGGCGTCTCGGCCACCAGCCCCCGCGCAGGCCAAATCAAACACATTGCGTTTCCATGAATTCCTCGGTCTGCCTCGCTTCCGGGGCCCGAAGGGGCGGGCTAGGATGAACGACCCTGGCTGGAATACCGTTCGTCGTAAGACATCGTCGTTTGGGAGACAAGCGATCTTGCCCACCAGTTCGAGCTGCTTGCAGGCTAAGCTGGAAGTCAAGCGTTTCCTGCCGCACCTCTCCAGCACGGCTGCGTTGGACACCCGGCTGAGATAGGAGTGAGGAATGCCAGCGATTCTTCGCAGGCATCGAGCTTGGAAGGCATCCAGTCGCGACCACAGGGTGTGCAGGCAGTACATTAGCTTGGAAATGACACAGGCTTTAAATATAATGACCTTTTTGGACAGACATATCTTCGAATGTCTCCGCAGTCTTGACAAAGTATTGAAATCTCTTCGCGCCATGCCGATGCGCCCATTGAGCTCCGCTCCGCTCCCCCCGTCTACGTGTAGTATCCCTCCCAGATGCAACGTGTTATCCTTCTAGGTGATCTTTTGGCCGTCAGGGCGAAGGAACTGTGTCTGGCAGCGAACTGACATTACAGCTAACTTGCCCCAATTGAAACGTAAGCCATAATTAATTGGTGCCGGCCACTCTGATGCTCTCCATGAGATAGCGGACGTACTCTTCTGTCACACCCACAATCAGTGTATCACCGGCGTAGATCAACTCGCTCAGGTGCAGCCGACCATCCTGATGAATGTTGTGGCCGCGCATGCTGCGCGTCGCGTCGACCAACAGCAGGGTCATCACGATCGAGAAGAGAGAGGGCGACAGCGGGCATCCCTGTGATATCCCGAACGCTTGCGGCCTTGGGTCGGACATGGACCCTGCGTCGCGCACGCAGAAGCTCCGGTTAGCTTATATGGCCCTGGCCGCCGATGCGAACTTCTCTGGCACACCGAAGCGGACAAGCGCCTGCACCAAGCCGTCGGAAGACACGCTGTCGAATGCATTCGCCCGCATATGGAAGGTGGAACCGTATGCGGGCGTCGCCACTGGAGCCTTCGGTGGAGTCCCCCTAGGGGGGGACTAAAACGCGCGAGGGGTGCAGCGACATGGGGGGCGGAACCGCTTGCGGGCGCTGCCAGTGGGGCCTTCGATGGAGCTCCCTTTGGGGCCACGAAACGTGCGGGAGATTCGGCGAAATGGAAGGTTGAACCTCATGCGGGCGCTGCCACTGGGGACTTCGGTGGTGCTCCCTATGGGGCCACGGAACGTGTGAGGGGTGCGCCGAAAATACAGGGTGGAACTGTATGCCTCATGTGGAGCCCCCTTATGGGACCATGAGGCGTGTGCCAGAATGGGGTTGGAACTGCATGCGGGCGCTGCCAGTGGGGCCCTCGGTGGAGCTCCCTATGGAGCCGCGAAGCGTATGAGGGATGTGCCGAAATGGGGGTGGAGCCGCATGCGAGCGCTGTCACTCGGGCCTTGGGTGGAGCCCCCCAGGGGGGAATGAAACGTGTAAGGGGGTGCACCG
This sequence comes from Prorocentrum cordatum, assembly GCA_963575745.1. Lineage (NCBI taxonomy): Eukaryota > Dinophyceae > Prorocentrales > Prorocentraceae > Prorocentrum > Prorocentrum cordatum. The sequence continues at coordinate 465,497 of CAUYUJ010000570.1, forward strand.
ACACGGGGGGCGGAACCGCATGCGGGCGCTGCTGCTGGGGCCTCTGGTGGAGCACCCTGTGTGGCCACGACGCGTGCGAGAGATTCGCCGAAATAGAGGGCTGAACCGCATGCGGGCGCTGCCACTGAGGACTTCGGTGGTGCTCCATGGTGCTCCCTATGGGGCCACGGGACGTGTGAGGGGTGCGCCGAAATGGAGGGTGGAATTACATGCCTCATGTGGAGCCCCCGTTCTGGGACCACGAAACATGCGGGCGCTGCCACTGAGGCCCTCGGTGGAGCTCCCTATGGGTCCGCGAAGCGTGCAAGGGGAGTGCCGAAATGAGGGTGGAAACACATGCGGGCGCTGTAATTGGGGCCTTCGGTGGAGCTTCCTGTGGAGCCGCGAAACATGTGAGGGGTGTGCCGAAATTGAGGACGGAACTGCATGCGGGCGCTGCCACTGGAGCCTTCGGTGGAGCCCCCCAGGGGGCAATGAAACGTGTGAGGGGTGCACCGACATGGGGGGCGGAACCGCATGCGGGCGCTGCCACTGTTGCCTTTAGTTGAGCTCCCTATGGGGCACGAAACGTGCGAGGGGTGTGCCGAAATGGAGGGTGGAACTGCATGCGGGCGCTGCCAGTGGGGCCCTCGGTGGTGCTCCCTATGGGGCCACGGGACGTGTGAGAGGTGCACCGATCTGGAATGTGGAATTGCATGCCTCATGCGGAGGCCCCTTTATGGGACCACGAAACATGCGAGGCGTGTGCAAACATGGGGTTGGAACTGCATGCGGGCGCTGCCAGTGGGGCCCTCGGTGGAGCTCCCTATGGAGCCGCGAAACGTATGAGGGATGTGCCGAAATGGGGGTGACGCAGCATGCGGGCGCTGTCACTGGGGCTTTGGGTGGAGCTCCCTATGGAGCCACGAAGCGTGCGAGGGGTGCACCGAAATGGCGGGTGGAACTGCATGCGGGCACTGCCCATGGGGCCTTGGGTGGAGCTCCCTATGGGGCCACGAAGCGGGCAAAGGGTTGTGCCGAAATTGGAGTGGAACTGCATGCGGGCACTGCCCCTGGGGCCTTGGGTGGAGCTCCCTATAGGGCCACGAAACTTATGAGGGGTGTGCCAAAACATTAAAAAACATGCGGAGGCCAGAAGCAGGGATGGCAGGAGGTAGGGGACAGCGGGAGGAGGAATGCGGGGCGCTGTCGCTTCAAAACGAGGACCCAACACCACAGGATGGTTGGGAACAAAGTCGATTTGTTGTCGAAACCCGTCGGCCCGAGGTCGAAATTGCGATCCCGCTCAATACTAAGTCGAAGAAGCGTGTTCGACCGAAGTGGAAACTCCCTGGCCCGAACCCCAAGCTGCGTGGAACTGCCCTCGCTGAGCGAAGCAACGAAACGCACCTTGGCAACATTGTCTTAGGACGCCGTCCCCTAACGGGTCCCTTTCGAAATGTTCTCCGCTGACAACATTTTACCAGGGCCCCGCCGCCGAACGTGAAGAGTTGAAGTTTGGTCGAAATCTCGCATCAGCGAAGTGCAGGGTTCCGTCGGGTTGCTGTGGCGATCGTGTAGGGTTCCGTGGGGCTGTGGCAGGCGGGGCTGCCCCATCCCCACACTCGCGCTCCCGAGGCCTAGCGTCGACGATGCCACGTATGGCAGGGGACCGTGCAGCACTGAAGCGGGTGGGATTCTTGGCGGCGGAGCTAAGTTGGCATTGGCCAATCCCCTCCTGCTGGACATCGAGGTGGGCGCTCAGGAAATTCAGATCAGGCAGCATCCAGCTGCGAGGTCGAGAGGGGCCCTACTCCTCCTGCCCCACCCCCCTTTCTCACCCCTCCTCCGCATCCCGCCGTACCCTTCCGCATTCCTCAGCCCCCCCCTCTCATCCTCCTCCATCCCCACCTGGCCATTGCACGGAGTCGCTAGCAGCAGACGGCGTTCAAACGTATACCCTCCAGCCGTGCCGCATGGGAAAATAGCATAAGTATCAAAGGTGGTATTTGATCATCCTGTCATTGCCAAGTGATTGGATCAGCGCAGCGTCCATCCAGGGAGAAGTGCAGGTCCGGCGGGCCGCGGGGAGGCGCAGATGCGCCCTCTCCGCCCCGCGTCCTTCACTCTCTGGCCGCATGCCTCCCCCATGCCTCTTCCGATGCCGCCCTCAAGGCTGGACCTGGTGTGCCCAGGCCCGTCGGGGCGCTGAAGCAGGCGGGCTTGCCAGGGGGGCTGGTGCAGGAAGGGGCCTCCCCTTATTCCGACCGTGCGCCCTCCCCCCGCTCCTCCCCTCCGTGCTCCCCCCGCCCTCTCCAGACCCCACCCCCTTATTCCGACCGTGAGCCCTCCCCCCGCTCCTCCCTGCGCCCCCCTCCGCTTGCCCCCGTGCCCCCCATCTTCCCGGAGACCCCCTCCCCTTATTCGGACCGTGCGCCCTCCCCCCGCTCCCCCCCTCCGTGCTCCCCCAGCCCTCCCCGGACCCCCCTCCCCTTATTCCGACCGTGCGCCCTCCCCCCGCTCCTCCCCTGCGCCTCCCTCCTCTTGCCCCCGTGCCCCCCATCCTTCCAAAAGCCCCCTCCCCTTATTCCGACCGTGCGCCCTCCCCCCGCCCCCCCCCTGCGCCCCCTCCTCTTGCCCCCGGCCGTGCCCCCTATCTTCCCGGAGGCCCCCTCCCCTTATTCCGACCGTGCGCCCTCACCCCGCTCCCCCCCTCCGTGCCCCTCCTGCCCTCCCCGGACACCCCTCCCCTTATTCCGACCGTGCGCCCTCCCCCCGCTCCTCCCCTGCGCCCCCCTCCTCTTGCCCCCGTGCCCCCCATCTTCCCGGAGTCCCTCTCCCCTTATTCCGACCGTGCGCCCTCCCCCCGCCCGTGCGCCCTCCCCCCGCTCCTCCCTCCGTGCCCCCCGCCCTCCCCGGACCCCCCTCCCCGTGCGCCCTCCCCCCGCTCCTCCCCTGCTTGCCCCCGTGCCCCCATCTTCCCGGAGTCCTCTCCCCTTATTCCGACCGTGGGCCCTCCCCCCGCCCTTCCCCCCGTGCTCCCCCGCCCTCCCCGGACACCCCTTTCAGCGAACCCTCCCTTCCCCCCCCGCCCCCCCGCTCTCTCCTTTCATTCCGACCGTGCGCCCTCCCCCCCCCTCCCCTCCGTGCTCCCCGGCCCCCTCCCCTTATTCCGACCGTGCGCCCTCCCCCCGCCCTCCCCTGCGCCCCCCTGCCCCCGCCCCTCTTCCCGTTGCCCCGGTGCTCCCCCCATTCTTCCCGGGCCTCCGCGCCTTCTCCCCCGTGTTTCCCCCGCCCTCCCCGGGCTCCCCTCCCCTTATTCCGACCGTGCGCCCCCTCCCCCCGCTCCTCCCCTGCGCCCCCCTCCCCTTGCCTCCGTGCTTCCCTGCGCGCCCCCGCCCTCTCTGGGCTCCCGCGCCTTCTCCCTCGTGCTCCACCCGCCTTCCCGGGGCCCCCCTCCCCTCATTCCGATCGTGCGCCCTCTCCCCGCTCCTTCCCTGCGCCCGCCTCCCCTGGCCCCCGTGGTTCCCCCACCCTCTCCGAGCTTCCGCGCATGCTCCCTCGTGCACCCCCCGCCTTCCCCGGGTCCCCTCGCCTTATTCCGACCGTGCGCCCTCCCCCCGCTCAGCCCTCCCCTGCGCCCATCTACCCCGCGTGCTCCCCCCACTCTTCCCGGGCCTCCGCGCCTTCTCCCCCGTGACCCCCCGCTCTTCACGCTTCACGTATCCCAACCAGCCCATCCCAAAGCAGCCGCCAGGCGAGTTGCCTTGCTGAGGGAGGCGCAGCAGC
>CAUYUJ010000570.1:471764-504264 GCA_963575745.1 Prorocentrum cordatum
GGGGTCCTGGGAAACGTCGGGGCCCTTTCTTTTCAAAGCGGCGGTGCTGATGCCACAGCTCGTATCCTGTGGGCCACGCGTGGCTCAGAAGCACAATTCTACATAATGAAGGCTTCGGCCTCTGCTACGAAAGCTGTTTCCTACGTAGGGGTTGGAGTTACGAGTACACACCTGGCACACAGAAGCTCCAGAAGTCCTTATGCCAAGATTCATCTGTGGTAGCTTGTTACGCGCATCTACATTGATATTGACCGTGCTTGGTAAGAAAAGGGAGCTTGGATCGATCTTGGAGCGCTTCTTTGCACGAATGTGGCAGCGCGCGGCTGGTGCACATTGGGCTTCTCATATAATATGATGCGCATGTACGCAATCTGATTTCGTCGATGCCTTTTGCGCGGTGTCCATGTATCATTTGCGCAAGGCCAAAGGCGACGAATATGAAAACCTGCGAGTGGGATCCGTTTATGGTGCGCGCACGAACGCGCACCAAGAAGTGCCCTCCTCTGCCTTTCCCTCCATTGCAATTACGAAGGCATTTCGCGGCCGCAGCAGCACTGCCCGCCAAAGCTACATCCGCAACAACAGGTGGTAATCGCGACTGGCAAGCCCACTGAGCCTGTCAATAACGCGGGGAGTTCTGCCATCATTCCCACTGTCGAGAGTACAGATTCATCGCCCACCATGTCAGCTGCGGAACTGACAAAGAGCATGTTGTCCGCCAACAATGCCCCAGTCGCCGCGAAGAAGCCATTCTCGCAGAAAATCGAGATCCCCGCCGATGCAGAGGCCGGCTGCCCAGCCAAGACCGTGGAGCTGAGCGACGAGTACTTCTGGCTCCGAGGCGCGAAGTGGCCCCGGGAAACCGTCGACGAGCCAGAGATCATACAGTACTTGACAGAGGAAAACGACTATCGCAGGGATTTTCTGAAGGTGCTGGAAGGCCATCAGGACAAGTTCTTCGAGACTCAAACGGCGGATCAAATTGACGGACAAGTCTGTGGAGTCGAAGTTCGGGGGCCACGCGTACTACACCAGAACGGAGGAGGAGCTTCAGTACAGCATCGACTGCCGGAGGAAAGTCGGCGATAACGTCGAGGACCTTTTAATGGACAGAAACAAGATCGCAGCAGGCAAAAAGTTTTGCAAGATTCTTGCCACTTCGGTTTCTGGGAACGGAAAACTCATGGCTTACCGCTGTGACTTTGTTGGGGATGAGAAGTACAAATTGGTCCTCCAAACTCTGGAGCCTGGCAGGGGCTAGGAAAACCGCCCCTGCCTGCCCGAATCGGAGAAGATCGAACAGATTTCGACGTACGCTTTTCATGAATCGCTGGACGCCAGCACAGACCCATATTCAGAGAAGGGCAAGCCGGTCGGCTTGTTTTACAGTGTGAGGAACGAGCAACACCGCCCCACCAAAGTATACTACCACAAGTTCGGGACGGACGTAAAGGATGACGTCTGATCTTCGAGTCGAAGAACGATATGCACCGTGTCAGCGTGGGAAGGACGAGCGATAAGGAGTACATTCGCGTTTCTTATTCTTCCTCCACTGATAACGAGGTCAAGTACGTCAATGTTCGCGAATCTTTGGGCCTCGCGGAGAAAAGAGTGCCCATCACCAGCGCCCTCCTGAAGGTACTCGTCCCTCTTCAACCGGACATAGAGTACTCTGCCGACCACGCCAACGGCTCTTGGTTCCTCAAAACGAAAGAGGGGTGCACGCGCGACCATTTCAGGATGATGAAAAAGCCGACACCGATGACAATTTTTCTGTACTTGTTGATGAAGATCCCAAGCTTTGTCTTTCTGGGTTCATGCTCACCAAAACCTATCTCGGGCTCGGGTATATGAATACCGAAACAGGACAGCCGTCTCGTTTCGTGTTCGAGAAGGAGGAGCAGCACCAGGACCAGTAAGAGGAGGACCAGGAGGGTAAAGGATGCGGAGGAACAGCGGCCGAGGTGGCAGCCGGCAGCGGCATCAGCAGCAGTGGCAGCAGTGGCATCAGCAGCGGCAGCCGCGGCGGCGGCAGCAGCGGCGGCAGCGGCATCGGCAGCAGCAGCGGCGGCGGCAGGAGGGCCCAGCGCGCGGCAGTCAGGCCAGCAACGGTGGCGTGAAGCCTGCCGCTCCCGGGCCCGCGAAGCTGTCGGACTTGCCGCAGGGGGTGCCGCTAGCCAGGAGGAGGAGCAGCAGCTGCAGGCGCATCATCAGCAGTAGCAGCGGCGGGGGCGGCCGCAGCAGCTTTGGCCCGCGTAGCTCCAGCTGTGTCTTTGGCCCGATGTTACGTTGGCGTGCGGGCCTGCTGTAGCTGTGGTGCTTTTACCTACACAGTTTGTCAAGGTTCCGTACATCAGAATGAGGGGACCGAACGGTCACTCACTGTTCTTGGGTGCGGGCTGGCATGGGGTTCCGCGGTGCAGATTGTTGTTGCGTTGCGTTGTTGTCGTCGTCCTCCCCCGTGACCCGCCCGAGACCCACCCGCGACCCACCCCGCGACCACCACGCGATCCACCCCGCGATCCACCCCGCGATCCACCCCGCGACCCACCCGCGACCCACCCACGTTGCTTTGACGAAGAATTGGCGACTGCGGCGAGCTGTCTGTGTAATGTGTGAGAATTCGGCGCCTGCGGCGGGCTTCTTCGGAGCCTCGAAGATTGCCGACGACCCCGTCGCCCCCTCACTCTCATCTGCAACTGCGGGGGGCTGCGTATTTCGCTAAACAGCTTGTCTGTAGGGGTCTATATTGCCATTTATATGTTTTCATAGCGCCAGAAAAACGGAAAAGCCTCCCCCCCCAAACGAATTTGACCCTCCTTGGGCCTCCGAGCAACCCTCCAGACGACCCGAGAGAACATCACGAGAGCCCGAAGACGGCCCCAGACGGGTTCCAGGCGTTCCGGCGCGCTCCCGAAACGACCCCAGAGAGCCCCAATACGGTCCACGACGTCCCCCAAGAAGCCGTCATACCCCAAAGACTTCTCTAAATCGTCCTAAGAGGCCTCCAAGAGCACTCCCAAGAAGGCCCCAAGAGGCAAAATTCATTGATTTTCTGTGGGTTGTTGGTGAATTTGGGGGTTCTCCTCTTTTCGGCTTCCCGACGCTCCATGACGGCGGTCTTCTGGGCGTCCGAAGCCGCCTGGGAGGCTCCAACATCGCCCCACAGCCATCCGAAATGGCTTCCAGGCAGTCCAAGAGAGCCCCAAAACGGCACAACAGGGGTCCAAGATGGCCCTAAGAAAGCCCCATGGCGGCCCAAAATGGCCCCAAGACGCCCTGCGAAGCATTCCAAATCGTGACCCGGTCGTTCAGGGAGACTGCGGTTGGAAGCATTGTGGCCCGAGGAAGCCCCCAGAGGCCACCAGAACACGCCCAGGAGGCCTCCAGAGGGCTTCAAGAAAGCCTGACAAACTTTTCTGAGGCCCCCAGAAGCTCTCCATGGAGGAGCCTCCGCAAACAGAGCTAAGGAGGATGGGGAGAATGCGCACCGCATGGCGAGAATGAGAACAAGAAGCATGGAGGAAGGATCAAGAATAACATTATTATAACGGCGATGCCGGAAAAGGTTTCAAGTATTAATCGTGAAATTGTCGGCTTGACCTTCCTGCCATTCCGCCTGCATACGAAATTTCAAGGACCAAGTTGCATGGCGCGAAGCGCCACTGCAGTCTTCTGTTTACATATATATGTATATGTATATATATATATATATACAAGATTTTACCGGCTCGCTTCGCTTCGCCTTTAAAATCTTGGTCGCATGGCGTCAGCGAGGTTCGCCTCGACCCGTGGTCGCACGCACCGCGGTCTGATTTGGCAATGAGGCTCACGGGGCCCATAGGGCTGATACGACTCATTGGGTTCTTTGGGTCAGTGTGCTGAAAGGCTCTTTGCCGTGACTGGATCTTAGAAGTTCGGGGGCGGAATGTGGAGATGGGAAACGTCGGGCATCGCGGCACCTGGGGGCCATGGGGTTTCCAGTGTCCGCAGCCGAGCTTGAATTCAGAAGGGGTTCTCGGGCTGATGAGCTTATTGGGCGCGGAGGCGCGGAGCGCCCAAGGCATCGCCGAAGCCAATGGTCTTTGGCCACGTGGAACGCGTCGGATCATGGGGCTTCCTCGGATCATGGGGCCCATGGCGGTCATTTGCCCACTGGGCCCGGAAGGGTGATCAGGTTCAGGACGGGTCGTCCGGGTCGTAGGGCTCATAGGGTCGACGGGGCCCATGGGGCTCATAGGGCTCGTCATGCTCTGTGGGCTAGCGTGGGCCGTGGGGTGCATGAGTCTGAAAGGGCTCTCAGCGCGCTTCACCCGCGTGAACGCCCTGAGCGGCATGGGGCCCATGGGGTGCACAGGGCCCGCAGGGGTCATAGGGCTTATAGAGCTCATGAGGCTCATAGGGCTCGTAGGGCTCATGGGGCTCATAGGCCTCATAGGGCTCATAGGGTACATGGGGCTGATAAGGCTCATTGGGCGCATAGGGTTCATAGGGCTCATAGGGCTCATCGGTCTCAGAGGGATCTTGGGTCCCCCAGGGCGTATGGGGCGCATATGGTTCGTAGGGCCCATAGGGCTCATACCTCATAGGGCTCATGGGGCTCATAGGTCTCGCATGTGTCAAGAGGGCTCTTGGGGGTCAGCGGGGCCACAGGGCTCATGGGGCTCATAGGGCTCGTACGGCTCATAACGCTCATAGGGCTCATAGGGCGCATGGGGCTCTTAGGGCTCATAGGGCTCATATGGCTAGTAGGGCCCATGGGGCTCATGGTGCTCATAGGGCTCATGAGGCCCTCAAGGCTCCGAGGGCTCATAGGGCTCATCAGGCGCGTCGGCCCCATAGGGCTCACAGTGCCCCCAGGTCTCATAGGGCTAGTGCGTAATAGGGCTCATAGGGCTCATCGGGCTCATAGGGCTCATGGGGCTCATCGGGCTCGTAGGGCTCATAGGGCTGGCACGTAATAGGGCGCATTGGGCTCATAGGGCTCGTAGGGCTCATGAGGCTCAGTGGGCCCTTAGGGCTTGTAGGGCTCAAAGGGCTCGTAGGGATCGTAGGGCTCATGGGGCTCATGGGGCTTACAGAACTCACAGGGCTCATGGGGGTCGTGAGGCGCATAGGTCTCATAGGGCTCATAGGGCTCATAGAGCGCATAGGGCTCATAGGGCTCCTAGGGCTCATCAGGCTCCTAGGGCTCATAGGGCTGCCACGTAATAGGTCTCATCGGGCTCATAGGGCTTGTAGGGCTCATAGGGTCCGTAGGACTCATGGGGCTCATTGGTTTCATAGGGCTCGTAGGGCTCATTGGGCTCATAGGGCTCCTAGGCCTCAGAAGGCTCGTATTGCTCATAGGGCTCATAGTGCTCATAGTGGCCGTTCGGGCTCATGGAGGCCATGGGGCCCGCAGGACTGAGGACGTCGACGTGGGCGCGCGGCCCCGCGCGCTCACGGGGCTCGCGCGGTCTCATTCTGCCGCGCCCACTTGACGTGCGGGAGCAAAGACGCCAGCGACGCCGGAAGAGACGGGGGGCATTTTTGGCACCGACGCGCAGGGAGCGATCACGCGCGGGCGGTGGCGAGAGAGCCACTAGTAGGAGGTGCGCGCTTGAAGTGGCCAACGGCTAATACAGCTGTTGACGGGGGTCTCGTCGTCGCCGGCGTCTCACTTCTTCGCCGGGCGCTTCTTGACAGCGTTCGTCTTGGCCGCGGGCTTCAGGGGCTTCTGGTCGAAAGCGGCGTGGGTCTGGACTCCGATTGCCTGGCCGGGGCCGACGGTTGTCATGGCAATGATGGAAGGGTATTGCTGCGCGTAGGTGGCGAGGGCCTGGGCCGCAGCTTGGTGCAAGTTCACGGCCACTTTCAGCTGCACGTTCACGAGCTCCGTGATCGTGAAGGGCGCGTTCTGGAGCGTTGTTCCTGACCTGGTCACGCGGACCCTGTTGTTCAAAATCTCTGCCTCCGCCTTCCAAGCGGACTTCTGGTCCATGGCGGGGACGTTGATCCGTGCTTTGAGGAACGCCTGGTCCAAGATCTGCATCGTGTGGTCTGCGACGTGCTTCTGTGCCGCCACGGCACTCTGCGCACCGGTGCCGTAAACCGTCCGTGTGTAAGCCCAGGAGATGCCGTGGTACGGGTTGCTAGGTGATCCCGGCGGCTTCAGCCCGGTCGTCACTTCCACCACGTTGCCTGGGGCACCAGCCAGTTTCATGGTGTCTGTGGACCTCTGCGCGAGCGTGGAGAGGCCGCGGTTGTGTGCTGGAGCCCCCGCGTTTGCACTAGCAGAGTCTGCTATCACTACGCGTGCTCCGGCGTTGACGCGGTTCGGTACATCGATGGGCTCGACGCTGACCAAGAGGGTATATAGGGATGCGCGTTTGCCCTCGGAGCGTCCTTGGCTGGCTGAGGGGGTGGAGGTCGCTGCTTGCTTCAGGCCGATCGGGTCCGCGCGCACGTTGCCCTGCACCTTCTTCTTCTGCGTTTTGGCCGGCATGTTCCAGTCCGGTAGCGGAGCTCACGTCGGTGCGCGTGGAAGTCCGTTTGAACCACAGTTTGGCTGAGAAAGACGACAGTGACGACGGTGGTGACGGCGATGGCGATGAGGCAAATGCTGAGACATAAGATCATGATGACGATGATGCCCGTTTTGTCGTCGATGAGTGCGATGACAGTGATGCATCTGATGATGATGGTGGTGACGATGACGTCGAGGAGGACGTGCGTGATGGGGCTGGTAAGGCTCATAGGGCTCCTGAGGCTCATGGGGCTCATCGCATTCGTCAGGCTCGTAGGGCTCATTGGGGCTCATGAGGCTCACAGGGCTCATGGGACTCATAGGGTTCGTACGGCTCATAGGGCTCATAGGGCTCGTAGGGCTTGTCCGGGTCATAGGGCTCATAGGGCTCATAGGGCTCATAGGGGTCATCAGGCTCATGGGGCTCATAGGGCTCATAGTGCTTGTAGGGCTCATGGGGCTCATAGGGCTCGTTGGACTCATAGGGATCATAGGGCTCATATGGCTCGTAGGGTCCATTGGGCTCATAGGGCTCACAGGGCTCGTAAGCCTCATGGGGCTCATAGGGCTCATAGGGCTCCAAGGGCTCCTCATAGGGCTAGTAAGGCCCATCGGGCTTATAGGGCTCAACGGGCTCATAGGGCTCATAGGGCTCGAAGGGCTCGTTGGGCTCATGGGGCTCATAGAGCGCATAGAGCTCGTAGGGCTCATAGGGCTCATAGGGCTCGTAGGGCTCATGGGGCCATGTAGCTCATAGGGCTCATAGGGGTGATAGGGCTCAGAGGGACCATAAAGCTCATAGGGCTTCTAACGTTCAAAAGGCTCGGGGAACTCATAGGGCTCACAGGGCTCTTGGGGTTCATAGGGCTCATAAGGGCTCATAGGGCTCATAGGGCTCATGGGGCTCATGGGGCCTACAGGGCTCGTAGCGCTCATAGGGCTCATAGGGCGCATAGAGCTCATAAGGCCCGTAGGGTTCATAGGGCTCGTAGGGGTCATAGGGCGCATAGGGCTCATAGGGTCCATAGGGCTCATAGGGGGCTCGTGGAGCTTGCACGTCTTGTCGACGTCAGTGTTGCCGGCCGCCCCCTCCTCCTCCTCCTCCTCCTCCTCCTCCTCCTCCTCCTCCTCCTCCTCCTCCCTCTCATCCTCCTCCTCCTCATCATCATTGCCCTCCTGCGTATCTCTCTCCCCCCTCTGAGGATAAGGGGAAGCCAGAAAGGAGGAGGAGGATGAAGCAACGTTGGCTGAGACCGTCACTCTGGCGACTCGGTTCGTTCAGACGGGGACGCCAATGGAAGAGTAAGCCTTTTGGAAGAGCACGGTGTGTTTGCTATCCTCGGTCGCTGTGGAACGAAGTCGGTCTGTGAAACGAGGTGAAACAGGAACTGGTGGTGAAAAGTGCGAGCAGGCCGCAGGAAAGACGCGGAGTGACACATTGACTCTCTTCAGGCATGTTGTGCAAAAGCATGCCCGCGACCAGGGGGAGAAGCAGGAGGAGAGACGAGGAGCAGCAGCAGGAGGGGAAGTAGGGCTCAGAAGGGGCTCGTAGGGCTCGTAGGGCTCATAGGGGTCATAGGGCTCACAGGGCTCATAAGGATCATAGGGCTCATAGGGCTCATCGGGCTCATAGGGCTGGTACTGCGCATAGGGCTCATAGGGCTCCTAGGGCTCCTAGGGCTCATAGGGCTCATGGGGCTCATAGGGCTCATGGGGCTCGTAGGGCTCATGGTACTAACGCAGCTCATAGGGCTCACCGGGGGAACGGGGCCCAGAGGGCACATAGGGCTCATAGGGCTCACACGGCTCATAGGGCTGATAGGGCTCATGGGGCTCATAGGGATCATAGGGCTCATAGGGCTCATTGGTCTCGTAGGGCTCATAGGGCTCACCGGGCTCATAGGGCTCGTAGGGCTCATGCGTCTCACAGGGCTCATGGGGCGCATAGGGCTCCCAGGGCTCACTGGGGTCACGGGGCCCATAGGGTTCTTACGGCTCGTATGGCCCATAGGGCTCATTGGGCTCCTAGGGCTCTTTGGGCGCACAGGGCTCATAGGGCTCGTAGGGCTCACAGGACTCATATGGGGTCACAGGGCTCATAGGGGTCATGCGTCTCATAGGGCTCATGGGGCTCATAAGGCTCATAGGGCTCACCGGGCTCACAGGGTTCGTAGGGCTCGTATGGCGCATAGGGCTCGTTGGGCTCCTGGGGCTCATAGGGCTTACAGGGGCGATAGGGGCCATAGGGCTCATAGGGCTCATAGGGCTCATGGGGCTCATAGGGCTCACTGGGGTCACGGGGCTGATACGATTCATATTGCTCACAGGGAACTGGGCCCATAGGGCTCATAGGGCTCGTAGGACTTATCGGCGTCACGGGGCTCATAGGGTTCATAGGGCTCATAGGGCTCACGCGGCTCATAGGGCTCATGGGGTTCACAGGGCTCGTCAGGATCATACACATCATCGGGCTTATAGGGCTCATAGGGCTCCTAGGGCTCACAGTGCGCATCGGGCTCATAGGGCCCATTGGGGTCATAGGGCTCATAGGGCTCATAGGGCTCATATGGTTCATAGGGCTCATGAGGCTCACAGGGCTCATGGGGGCCATAGGGCTCACGGGGTTCATGGGAACCACAGGGCTCATAGGGCTCGTAGGGATCGTACGGCTCATAGGGCTCATAGGGCTCATGGGGCTCATAGGGCTCACCGGAGTCAGGGGGCTCATAGGGTTCATAGGGCTCACAGGGCTCACACGGCTCACAGGGCTCTTGGGGCCCGCAGGGCTTATAAGGATCATAGGGCGCACAGGGCTTATAGGGCTCATAGGGCGCCTAGCGCTCACAGTGCGCATAGGGCTCATAGGGCTCATAGGGCTCATGGGGGTCGTGGGGCTCGTAGGGCTCACATGGCTCATAGGGCTCGTGGGGCTCATGTGGCTCGTAGGGCTCATAGGGCTCATAGGGCTCACAGGGGTCATGGGGGTCGTAGGGCTCATAGGGCGCATAGGGCTCATAGGGTTCATGGGGCGTATTGGGTCCATCGGGGTGTTAGGGTCATAGGGCTGACAGGGCCCATGGGGCTCGGAGGGCTCGTGGGCCTTTTGGGGGGAGGGAGAGGAGATGGAGGAGGATCGAAGACGCCCATAGGGCCCATGGGTTACACGGAGAGGTTTTGCGGGATAAGATTGTTCATGCGCACGCGGGCCGCTTGCGGCACGCGCTCGCGGCTGAAGAGGCCGGGCGTTTGCGCAATGCTGGGCCTGTAGGTGGCCTCGCCTTCGCAGGCGCCCTTCCATCGAGGATCAACTCTGGCCACACGACGTTTTTCGTGAGGGCGCGGCCTGCGGGCGAGAGGCGCGAGGCATCGGCAAGCACTCGAATGGTTGTGCGAGAGTGCACGCGGCCGAGAGCAACGCATAGGTGCCCATGTGAGAAGGGACTTTTACGGACGTCCACCACGCATTTTGTGAGCGTGGAGCCCTGAGATCCGTTAAACGTCGACGCGTAGGCGGGCCGCAAGGGGAATTGTCGGCGGCACATGACAGCGGTGCCGCGCGCCAACGACCAGCGGAAGCATATCCGCGGCAACGGGAATTGGCGGCCGTCCAATGTTTCCACCAAAAGGTGCCGGTCGTAAACTGTCCGAAGCAGGACGGGCGTATGGTTCATGAGCCGGTCGGTAGGGCTGAAGTTCCGCATGAGCTCGTAGAGCGCGCCCTCCACCAAGGTCAAGCTGTGTGGCGGCGCGCCGTGTTCGTCTTGCATGTTGAGGAACTCCATGGTGACGTGCGATTCAATCTCGCAATCGGAGCCGTCCACGTCGAGAGAGTCCGCGCTGCAACGGGTGAACCGGTTGAGTTGGTACGTTTGCACCAATGTTTCCAATGCGGTTGAATTGATGGTGTTTACGACGTCGTTGGTGGTGGCCATGATCTTCGACTTGGCGCACTCGTGCGGGTCGTTCAAGTGCGGGAAAGCGAATTGGATGGCGTCGGCGTGGTCCGGGACGACGTCGCACAGAGACAGTTCGACATAACCGGGTTCATCAGCCACTCTGTGCGGGGCGGGGGCGGTGCCGTTTCCAAGGGTTTCAATCCAGGCAGCGTATTGGGGGTCTGCGCTCTGTCGATGGCTGGAGCGAAGCTCGAACGTGGCGAATTTGCTCCACGACGGGGAGTGGCGGACGCTGATGTTCACGATGATTTGTCGGGTAGCTCCTTTGACGACGGGGGGGATCTGGCGGAAGTCACCGTAGCAGACAAACGTTTTGTGCACATACGTCTCGGGGAACGCAGTCTGGAGATCGGCGAGCAAGCGGAGGACGGCCTCCCAGGACGTACGCTTGGCCGAAGGCCATTCGTCCCATTGGATCAGCGCAGAGCGGGCGAGGTCCGCGGCCTGCTGCGTCTGCATGCCCAAAGAACATGTAAGGGCGTCCTCGTCGGAGAGGGGGATTTTGAACACGGAGTGGGCGGTGGCGCCGGACGGCAGCTGGAGAGCTGCGACCCCCTTGGTGGCCACGTTGATGACGTGCTTTCCGAGCGCCTCCGTGGCTGCGGTGACGTAGGATGCCAAGGTCGACTTGCCGCTCCCCGCGCGGCCGTGGACGCAGACAAAGGACTCCCTGCCAGCGCCGATGGACACCATGATGAATTTTGCCGCGCGGCGTTGGCCTGGATCTGCGTCAATCAAATGGCTGACGTCGCTCGGAGGCCGCGGGCGCGCTGCGCTGGAATGGGTAGTAGGTGCGCGTGCGCGCTCTGGGGAGGCGCCGCCCAGTCGCCACGCGTCGTCGGAGTAGCCGAGATCAAGCCAAGAGGCACGCAGCGCCACACGCAGGTGTTCCTGCGCGCGGTGCTCGGTGAGCCCGCGGTCGATGAAGTCCTTCATGAGGTAAGCCTCGAACGCGCGGTACAACGTGATGGGGTTGGCATCGAGCTCGAGGAGCGCCAGGAACGCAAAGCGGAGCTGGTGCGCAGAGTACCGCAGGTCCACCATCTCTTGGAGCACGAGGCGGGCCTCATCTGTCCGAGAAAAAAGCCCCGTGGCGAGGAGCGCTTCCTCGTAGGAGGGGTACCGGCGGCCATCGTAGCGCAAGCAATCATCGAAGGAAGTCTTGGCGAAGCGCAGTAGTATCTGCCTGAGGTAGAACACTTCCTTCTGGCGCGGGAATTTCATTTCTAGCCTGCATAGGGGGTGCTCTCCGCGCAGTTTGGGGTAGACGAAAAACGCCCGGTGCGGTGCTCTGTCCAGCGTTGGCGGGGCGGGTGCTGTGGAGTGCGATTTGCCGGGCAGGGTGATGGTGAAGTCCTCTCCGGCTTTTGTCGGAGCAGGCGCCCCGGGGAAGAGCTGAGGGAAGAAACCTTAACTGTCTCCCGCTGTCTCCCGATGTCTCTCCCGCCCCTCGCTCTCACCAACATCTCTTCTTCGAACCTGGGGCCTCCATCCTCGTCCTTCCATTGCTGTCTTGGGGGTCGGACAACGCGCGCGCATCCCATGTAGCTTCTACAACAAAACAGATGTTGGCTCCTGTGCTGTCATCAGCCATACAAGTCTGGGCCGACTCGTCTTTTCACCTCATGCGCGTTAGCTGGGTCCATCATATGGTCAGCTTCAACACAATACTGGACGTATGCACGCGCACACTCGGTGACATCACAAGTACGCCATGCCTTCTGCTTGCACGTTCTGCCAAACCAGAGCATGCGGGCCGCACGCGCGCACATGGCCAGCACGTCCAACACTCATCGTGCACCTGCCAGCTCCTACCAAATAGCACAGTGCGGGCCACAGGGGCGCGACTCCACACGCGCACGTCACAATCTTTCTAACATCACTGGTTCAGCAAGTGTGTTAGTTCAGAGATGTTTGCACGAAAAGAAAGCCCAACGGCCCTCAGCCAGCAACATCTCAAGGATCTTCCCCATTACCCTCGTCAGCACCATCTCTATCATCATCGCCAGCGTCACCACTGCAATCGCCATTGCCATGATCACTGTCGTCCTCCTCATCATCATCACCGTCGCTGTCATCGTTGTCGTCATCGTTATGATCCTCATTACCAGCATCATCATCACCACCATCATCATCATCATCCTCATCACCATCGTCATCATCATCATCATCATCATCATCATCATCATCACCACCATCATCATCATCATCATATGTCCATCATCACCATCGTCGTTGCCGCCGCTGTCATCGCATCGCCATCGCCATCTCGTGTCCTGCAGGACGGACCTGTCTGCACGGTCGATTTCCACGCGCCAGTACGTTCGCTGAGAACATGGCCGAATGGGTTTGGTCAGCAAGTTGCGGGTGGGTGGGTGGGATGTTTGCACGAGCATGGGAGGTGGTCATGCGCGGATGTTGCGTTGTGGGTGAATTCATCGCATGGGTTGCACGGCCTAGGTGCCACCCTGTGGATGCACCCCAGAAGTTGTGCATGATTGCTGCTCGGGGCCCACGACATCATCACATGGTTTACAGATCAGTTGTTTCATGCAGTCAGCTCGGGTTTGGGTTCAGAGGAGGAGGAGGAGGAGGAGGAGGAGGGGGAGGAGGAGGAGGAGGAGGAGGAGGAGGAGGAGGAAGAGGAGGAGGAGGAGGAGTAGGAGGAGGAGGAGGAGGAGGGAGGTAGAGGGAGGAGGAGGAGGAGGGAGGTGGTGGAAAGCGAGCGAGGGTGGCTGGACAAGTGAAGCGATGGGGCGCCAGAGGGGCGCAGCAGGGTTCGGCCGCGGGCCCACGAGAGCGGCGAAGCGGAAAGCACCCCCGCAGGAATACGAGGCTCGTGGCTCGTCCAATCTTGACCATGGGCGTACATGGAAGCTGAAAAGAGTGTCTGGGGCCGGTCCTTCTGCTCTTTTCAGCTTTTGTCAATTTTCAACGCTGGCCCCGCCCCTACTGCGAAATACCCATGCCAACCAAACAGTTTTTCCAACGTCTACTATTTCCAACGCAATGCCTCGCCGTGCGTCCTACTTGGTCGCATGTCATCGCGTGACAGCGGATGTCTGCAAAGACGTCCAGCGACATCAGATGCGAGGCGTGCAGCAGGGGTCCGATTGCCACCATAGATGTATGTAAATACACCAACAATGACTCGCCTCTGTGCATACGTATATCCCTTGTCTTTCTTTCTTTCTTTCTTTCTCTCTCTCTCTCTGTCTCTCTCTCTCTCTCTTTGTATGCGTGTGTATGTGTACGTATGTCTTCTCAGCACCATGGCCTTCTTATGGCGAGTGTACGAGGGGGAGAGCGCAATACTAATCAGAAGACAGTTGACCACGTATCACTTTAGCGTCTCTCGCAGGGGGGGTGGGGGGGAGCAGGAGGGGGAAGGCAGCGGGATGAGGCGGATCAGGGTAGACAGAGAGGAAGACACGAGGGAGTGGAGGCAGGGGAGGTTGTAGGAAGAGGGTAGGGTGGACCGGGGCGTGGGGAGCAGGGGAGGGGATACAACAATAAGAAAATTTGGCAGGAGGCCTTCCCTCGTGTCGGCTACAACCAGTGGATCGAGTCTATTGGTGTCTGCCGTTTTTCCCAACCATCCTGTGGTGTTGGGTCCTCGTATTGGAGAGACAGCGCCCCGCGTCTCCTCCTCGCCGCCTCTCCGCTCCTCTCCTCCTCCCCTCCTTCCGCTTCTCTCCTCCCCACCCCCATGTCGGCACCCCCCTCATACGTTTTGTGGCCCCATGAGGAGCTCCACCGAGGGCACCAGTGGCTGCGTTCGCATGCGGTTCCACCCCAACTTCGGTACACCCCTCACACGTTTCGTGGCCCCATCAGGAGCTCCACCGAAGGCCCCAGTGGCTGCGTTCGCATGCGGTTCCACCTCCATTGCGGCACACCCCTTTACACGTTTCGTGGCCCCATCGGGAGCTTCACCGAAGGCCCCAGTGGCTGCGTTCGCATGCGGTTCCACCTCCATGTCGGCACACACACACACACACCTCACACGTTATGTTGTCCCGTAGGGAGCTCCGCCGAAGGCCCCAGTGGCTTCGTTCGCATGTGGTTCCACCCCAATTTCGGTACACCCCTCACACGTTTCGTGACCCCAGACCCACCGAAGGCCCCAGTGGCTGCGTTCGCATGTGGTTCCGCCTCCATTTCGGCACACCCCTCACACGTTTCGTGGCCCCATCGGGAGCTTCACCGAAGGCCCCAGTGGCTGCGTTCGCATGCGGTGCCACCCCCATTTCGGCACACCCCTCACACGTTTCGTGGCCCCATAGGGAGCTCCGCCGAAGGCCCCAGTGGCTGCGTTCGCATTCGGTTCCACCCCCATTGCGGCACACCCCTCATTTTTTTCGTGGCCCCATCGGGAGCTCCACCGAAGGCCCCAGTATCTGTGTTCGCATGAGGTTCCACCGCCATTTCGGAATACCCCTCGCACGTTTCGTGGCCCCATGGGAGCTCCACCGAAGGCCCCAGCGGCTGCGTTCGCATGCGGCCAGGGAGCTCCACCGAGGGAAAAGGAAATAATCGCAACTGCGGTATTCACAACTGCATATGGTTGGGTCCTTCGCCCAGATAATTTGCATTTTGCGTTTCGAATGCCCACTGTAATCTGGAATATATATATATATATATATATATATATATATATATATGTTTTGATTGTAGCCTGCATGCTTTTCATCGATTCGCGCTTGCACGGTTCACGAGATTACCGCTTGAATTTCACGGTCTCTTTGCCGAGTTGCAGTTTGAAGGTGTCTGCGACCCTTCCTCGCATTCCCCAGTTGCGCCCGAGGAGAAGGAGGAGGATGCGGGGACCGTCTCTTCAAAACGAGGACCCAACACCACAGGATAGCCGGGACAGAAACAGAGCAGTAGAGGGCCACAGGGCGCAGTCACAGACGACTTGAGGAGCAGAGAGAGGTTCTGCAGGACGCAGTGCCCTGGAACTCCGGCTGCGCCACCACACGGGCCGGCAGGGGCCGCCCTCGCTCCCGCCCGCGATCGCCGAGGCCAGGCCAGGATCTCCGCCCCCCGTCTGAGAGAGGGCGAAGGAAGGGGAGAGGTAGAGAGCGAGAGAGAGAGAGAGAGAAGGAGGGAGGGAAAGAGAGAGAGGGCGAAGGAGAGAGAAAGAGAGAGAGAGAGAGAGAAACACACACACACACACACGAACACACACACTAGATATATACACATACATACATATACATACATATACATACATCTATATATATATATATATATATATATATATATATATATATATATATATATGTATACAAGACTGCATTGGCGCTTCGCGACATTCACCTTGTTCCTTGTGAGTTCGAATGCAGGCGGCGTGCGCGCGCGTGGACGTTGGGCCGGCCACCGCCAAGTCGGAGTGGGTCAGGATCTCCAAGCGGGAGCGACTTGACAACGCCAGCTCTGGCCAGCTCAGGGCGTTTCTGTGCCCAGAGGCGCGAGTAATTCTCAGGCGATTGGTTAGGGTAGCATGAAGGAGGGCCTCCTCCTCCTCTTGCTCTTCCTCCGCATTTTCCTCCCCCCTCTTTCTCCTCTTCATTTTCATCCTCTTTCTGCTCTTCACTCCTTTTCCTCATTCCGCTTCCTTCTCCTCTCCCTTTCCTTTTCCTTTACCTTTTCCTGCTTTTCTCCCACTTGCTATTTTTGGCATGCGCGCTACTGGGCTGCCGGCTTCTTGCAGATGGCGCTCCTGTTGTTTCGTTGTTTCGTTTCCTGTTGTCGCTTCCGGTTGTCTCTTGAGGCGTCTAGATGCCTCCAAGACGGCTCCAGGTGAGTCCCCAGACGAGACCCAAAGAGACCCAAGGCTGGCGCAACTGGGCCCGGAGAGTGGGGACCAAGGACGGACAAATTTAGGACAAGTCTTGGAAAAGGAAGGATTATGGTCTTCTCGCCTCGTCGCTTCCGGTCGTGAGGCGTCTAGATGCCTCCAAGACGTCTCCAAATGAGTCCCCAGGCGAGCCCCAAAGAGGCCCAAGGCTGCCGCAACAGGGCCCAGAGATGGCGCAACTCGGCCCGGAGAGGGGGGCCCGAGAATGGACAAATGTAGGATAACCGTGGGGAAAGCGAGGTTTTTGGTATTCTCGCCTTGTCGTTCCCGATTGACTTTTGAGGCGTCGAGACAGCTCCAAGGCGCCTCCAACTGAGCCCCCCTGACGAGCCCCAAAGAGGTCCAAGGCTGGCGCAACAGGGCCCAGAGAGTGGGAAAAGCAGAGAACGCATTAGAAAAGCAAGGTTTATGGCCTTTTCGTTTTTTCACTTCCGGTTGACTCGCGGGGCTTCCAGACCACCCCAAGACGGCCACAGGGAGGCGCAAGAAAGGCCCGAGGATTCGAAAGTCTTTTGGGGGAGGGCAAGAGAAGAGGGCGCCCCCCGGCCCTATAGGGCCCAGAGAGGGGGGCCTACAGATACACATGTAGGAAAATCATGGGAAAAACGAGGTTTTTGGTTTTCTCGCTTTGTCGCTTCCGATTGGTTCTTGGGGCGTCCAGATGCCTCCAAAACGGCTCCACATGAGGCCACTGACTAACCCCGAAGAGGCCCAAAGCAGGCGCAACAGGGCCCGGAGAGTGGGAAAAGCAAAGAAAACGCAGTACAATAACAATGTTTCCGCTTTCTCGCTTGTACACTATCGCTTGATTCGGGGGGCGTCAAGACGACCCCAGGATGGCCACAGCAAGGCGCAAGACAGGCCCGATGAGGCGAAATTCGTTTGGGGGGGTGCGCTGCGGTGTGGGCTCCCCGGCCTTCTCAAAAATATATGACAGGTGTGTACATATATATATATATATATATAGGTGTATATATATGTGTGTGTACATATGTATAGATACATCGATGGATAACTATATATATAATATGTATATATATGTGTGTATATATGTACGTGTGTATATATGAATATGTATATACATATTTATATATACTATTCATATATTGGTTTATAGGGCCGGGGACGCCAGAAAAAGCCCCCCCACCCCAAACGAATTTGGCCATCCCTGGGCCTCCGGGTAACCCTTCAGACGACTGGGGAGAACCTCGCGAGGGCCCGAAGACGGCCCCATGGCGGCCCAAGATGACCCCAAGACGCAGGTCGTTCAGGGAGACCGTGGATGGAGGCAGGGTGGCCCGAGGAAGCCCCCAGAGGCCCCCAGAGCACGCCCAGCAGGCTTCCAGACCAAGGAGGAGCCTCCGCAAAAAGAGTTGAGGAGGATGGGGAGAATGCGCAGGGTATGGCGAGAATGAGGAAACATAGCCATGGAGGAAAGATAGCGAATAATTTCATAATAACGGCGATGCTGGGAAAGACAACAAGGAGTTATCGCTAAATTGTCGGTTTGCTCTTCCTGCCAGTCCGCCGGCATACCAAACTTCAAGGACCAAGGTGCATGGCGCGAAGCGTCACTGCAGTCTTATTACAGACTTGTGTAAAGACGTGCGTATGCACACCCACACAGACACAGACCTACCTGCCTATCTACCTACATACATACATACTTTACACATGCGTGTACACAAGCTGCATTGGCGCTTTCCGCCACGCACCTTAGTCCATGAAGTTTTGGACGCAGGCGTAAGGGCATGAATGCAATAACTGAAATTCAGCGACAACTATGTGCTGCCTTTCCGGCATCATCGTTACAATGATGTGAATCATGCCTCACGAAAGTTTTTAAAAGAGCGTCTTGGGGCCTTCAGGAGGCCTCCCGTGTTCCTTCTGGGGGCCTGTGGAAGCTTTGTCAGGCTGCGTCCAATCGCGGTCTCCCTGAACGAACAGGTCACGATTTGTAATGTTTCGGGGGTGGTGCCTCCTTGGCCGTCATGGGGCTCTCTTCGGGCCATCTTGGGGCGGTGTGAAGCCGTCTTGGGACTTTCTTGGGCTGCCCGGAAGCCCTTTGGGGTAATTCTGGAGCGATTTTCGGGCCTCGGGGGCGGTCTCGGACGAGGGAGAGGAAGAGACAAAAAGAAAGAGAGAGAGAGAGAGAGACAGAGATAGAACGAGAGTGAGATATATACATGTGTGTATAGATGTGTATATATATGTGTTCACAAACAGAATCACAAACATTTGCATTTACATTACATACACATGTGCACTAACATGTACACATACGCGTACGGCTACAGTCAGATGCAAATGCACAGATGCACATGCATAGGTACATGTGACTTTGCAGTTGCGTATACAGTCCCATATCGATTTACACAGTCGCATACGTACGCATACGTATGCACATGTACACAAACATATACATACGGATGTATACAGATGATACTGGAGAAAAACCCAATCATAATCTTTTTAGGGCTTCAGGGCTATGGGGCTATAAGGCTATAGGGCTAGAAGGCTATGGGGTTATAGGGCTACAGGGCTACAGGGCCATAGGGCTATAGGGCTATTGGGCTATAGGGTTATGGGGCTGTAGGGATAGGGCTATAGGGCTATAGGGCTATAAGGCTGTAACGTTATAGGGCTATGAGGGCTATAGGGCTGCAGGGCTATAGGGCTATAGGGCTATATATAGAGCTACTGGGCACCTGGCCACCCGGGCACCCAGGCACCCGGGCACCCCGCACACGGGCACCCGGGCACCCGGGCACCCAGGCACCCGGGCACCCGGGCACCCCCAGGCACCCGGGCACCCCCAGGCACCCGGGCACCCGGGCGTGCGGCGAAAATCGGCGGCAAACCTAACCGAACCATATGGATCCGCTAGGACCCCTACAGAGGCAAGCTCCGATTGGGGAACATGCGCATATACAGGTACACGCACGCACGCGTTCGTGTATATGCAGATGTCTGCGCACGTGTACATTTACATGTACATCTGCAGTTACGTATACATGTATCTCTACATGCACATACACCAGTAGACCTGTACAAATACACAACATAAGACTGCATTGGCGTTTCGCGGGCGGGGGGGGAGGGGTTAGGGGGGGTGGGGGGCGGGGGGTTTTGCCGGGGGATGGGGGGGGGTCCAGCAGGGGGGATTTTCGAACGGGGGGGGACCTTGGTTCCGGAGGAAGAGGGGCGGGGAATTTTCCATAGTAAAGCGGCGGTGGATCACGCTCTCTCATATATTCACATGTCATATGTCTACATATACAGAGAGAGAGAATTCAAGAAATAAGGAGAAAGAGAGAAAAGAGAGAAACACATAAAGAAAAGGGAGAGATAGAGAGAGAGAACGAGCGAACAAGAGGGGGCGTACCTCGAGGCCAGGCGAGACCTCATCTCTCCCGCGAGTTCCACAGAGGCATCAACACGCTGAGGCCGGACCCCGCCTCTGGAGGCTGATTTCCACCGTTCCTTCCAGAGGCCGTTGGAGCTCTTGGGGCCTCTGGGCTCTCCGGCCGCGGCGCCGTCGACGCCCGCAGCCCCTCGCAGTCCCCCGGCCGCGGCCCGGCCACGGAGGACCGGCAGCTGAAGGCCGCGGCGCTCGTCCGCCGGATTATACAGAAGGCGCCCCCTCCGCGGGGCCACCCGGGATCCGCCTGCTCCTGCTCCTGCTCCTGCTCCTCCTCCTCGTCCTCCTCCTCCTCCTCCTCCTCCTCCTCGTCCTCCTCCTCTTCCTCCTCGTCCTCCTCCTCCCTCCCCCCCCCCCCTCCTCCTCCTCCTCCTCCTCCTCCTCCTCCTCCTCCTCCTCTTCCTCCTCCTCGTCCTCCTCCTCCTCCTCCTCCTCCTCCTCCTCCTCCTCCTCCTCACCGTTGGGTCTGCACGCGCTGCCTGTGCGTGGTCGGGCAGAGCCAGCTGCTCTGCTTCGCGGCCGCCTGTTGCATGTTCGGGCCCCCCCGTCGAGGATGCGGGGGGGCTGTCGGCCGAGGCTCGTGGCGGCGCGCCCGTGCCCGTGGCCGCGCGCGAGCTGCAGAGAGGAGGGAGAGGAGCCCTGGACCTCCATCCCTCTCACGCCCTGCATGCTGCGCCTCTCCACTGCATCCCGCAGTGTGCACGTTGTGGTTTCTCTACCTCGATCGTCAATGGTGGCGATGCCTGCCACCTCGGGCGTCCGTGTCGGGGTGAAAACATCGTGGTGGCAACGGGAATCTCAGTCGCACTCGGAGGGGCCTTCTGCCCCGTCGTGAAGGCCCGCCTCGGGGCACCCTCCGAGCCCAGGAGAAGCCTTCCTGGCCGCCGCCGCGCACAGCGAGCAGGCTTCGGAGGCCGCTGTGGGAGCTCCCGCACCGAGCCCGGGCCTGCACCGGCCCCCGGGCGAGCCCCGCAGCCGAGGCCTGGGGAGCGAGGGCCGCGCACGGGGCTTCGGTGCCTGCACGGTGCTCGTGCCGCGTGCTTCGCCCCGGCGGCTCGGCCGCGCGGCCCCGCGGCGGCCTCCGCGGCGGGCGCTGGGCCGCGAGGAGCGCCCGTGGCGCTGGCCAGCGCCCTCCCCGCCCGCCCCGCCAACCTCGACCCTCGAGGGGTGGAGCTGCCGGGCTCCCGCGGGGCAGGAGGCATCGGGAGGCGCGCGCCCGACAGGGGACCCCTGCCGACCAGGCCGCAGCGCCGCGGGCCCCTCGCCCGCGGGCGGGCGGCAGGCGGGCCCCGGCGGGGCGGGAGGCACGCGTGCTAAGGGCCCCAAGGCCACAACGCGGCAGCTCGTCTCGGCTCCCTCCCACCCCGACGATCAGGGGTAGCGACAGGGGAGGGAGAGGCACGCGGGGGGATGCGTCGACCCCCCACCGCCCACAGATCGCCGATCGGGGCCGGAGAGCCCCAACCCGCCCAGGAAGACGCGGTTTCGATGTCGGGGGCCTGTCGCCGACCTGTCGGCGATGTGTCGCCGATTCCAGGTCGATGTTGCCCCCCCTGTGCCAGTCCCCCCGTATTAATGCCCCTCAGACGACCACCACAGGCTCCCTCGGCAGCAGACCATGGGAGCCTTGTATGCCCTCGCAGCTGCCGTCTCTAGAGTGCACTCAGCGTGCGCTAGCACCTGAGAGTCGATGAGGAAGCGCCGACTCAGTGCCGACCAGTGTCGATTAGAGTCGACTTGGCATGGTTTGGCGTCGATTAGCGTCGGCTAGCGTCGGTTCGCAAGAGCCAGCGGGACGGTGTGGGAGGCTCCCATGAGTTGCCACCGAAGGCTACTGCACCCCCCCACCAAAGACCCCGACGACCACCGCTTGCCTGCTACAGCCGTCCGCCTGCGCTACCTGGTCGTTGTCGCCGCCGTGGGGCGCGTAGTTTCGTCGCGGGTAGGCCACCTTTCTGGCCCCTGGCCCGGCCCATCTGCTTGCGGGCGCTTCCGTTGCCCTCCCCATCTTCGTCTTGCTCCTTCTGCTTCCCCCCCTCCTCCCCTGCTCCCGCCTGCTTGCTGCCTTTGCTCTGTCCCTTCCCTCCCGCCGCCCTTGGCCTCCCGCCTGCGCGCTCGCCGTCGCCGTCGTGTGCTTGCTTCTCCTTTCCTCTCTCCCTCTCCATCGCCGTGCAGCACTGGCTGTCGGGAGCCGGTGGCGCAGCGGAGCCAGCAGCGGACGGGGCGTGGAATTCCTCTCGCGTTGGTTTGCTGCGCCTGTCTTCGCTCCTGTGGCTTCGTCGTCTGCTGATCCCCCCCCTCACCCCGCCATGGCAACCGCTAGGTGCCCGCCTTTCCTGGTGGCCTCCTCCGGCCGTTCCCTGTCCCTGGCGCGCCTTCGGTGCCGCTGCTCACCCGCCCTTGGGCGAGCCAGCCCGGCTCCGTCGTGCTGTGCGCACCAGGGCTCTCCCTCCTCCTCCTCCGCGTCGCCATGGCGGCCGCTGCCCCGCTGCCTCGGGCCCCCAGCGTCTGTCTCCTGGGACTCGGGCCGCTCGTAGCTCCGGGGTGTGCCTGGCATTTGGCCATCCGGAGGTGTCACTCGATCGCCGCCCTCGCTGCACCTGCTGCCTGGCCCAAGGCGCCCTTTGGCGCTGGCGCCACAGCCCCCGCAGTTCCCTGGTGGCTTGCTCACTGTGACCGTCATGTCGCTCCCGCAGCCGCTACCCCCCTGGGGTGCAGCGCAGTGCCTGGACGCCAGCCGGCAATTGCCGCCGCTATCGGCTCCAGGGCTGCAGCTGTCAGCGCCCCTACTCCTCCTCCTCCTCCGCCTCCTCCTCCTCCTCCTCCTCCTCCTCCGCCTCCTCCGCCTCCGCCTCCTCCGCCTCCTCCTCCTCCTCCTCCTCCTCCTCCTCCTCCTCCTCCTCCTCCCTCTGTCCCACTGTTCGTCCCACTGCCCCCCCTCTGCGGGCAACCGTGCTGCGCATCGCAGCCGCGCAGCCCCTGCGCGAGCTGCCCCTGGCCGCCGGCCCGCCGAGCGTAGTGGCCGCCTCCTGCACGCGTTTCCCTTTCTCGCTTCTTTCTCCGCGGCTCTCGTCTTTCCGTCTGCTTGGCATGGCTCGGACGTGTGCATGTGTTCGCGGCGAGGATCGTCGAGGAGCATCCTGGATCGTCGTGCGAAGATAAACTCGTGAAACCGAAAAGTGCAAGGGGAATGGACGTTCGAGCGATGACAAATCTGCATGTTGGGGACAATTCAATCCGCGCGTAGGCCAGATGTTCTTGAACGCGCTCTCCGACCGCCAGCGCCGTTGGCAAAAACAGATCTTCGCTCTTCTATCGGCATCGGCCCTTTCGACTACGCCCCCCCAGGCCTCAAGAGGCGAATTCCTTCATTTGCGGACAGGGCCGATTCGGTCGATTTGCTTACGCAGTCCATCTCGAACAGTTTACGAGTAAGGGCAGCCTTGGGACAGCCATGGCCATGGGGGCGAGCAGCGAGCACATTGAACAGCTTTGGTGCTTGGCGGTGCTGGCGTATGGTTGCCAGTTTCCGATCTGCTCGTTGACCACTCGCAGGTTCACCGAAGACCTGTCCGGCGAACTACCGCCGCCCCTGGGCCGCCCCTGGCCCTTGTGGAGGGCACGTGGAGCCGAGAATCGATGTAAGCGTCGTTCAATCGTGCTTGAATGGCACGATGCCGTCTTGGGGGTGTCTTGGGGCATGCTTGAGGCCTTCTATGGCCAACTCGAGCACCTCTTGGAGGGGCCTCTTTGGCCGTCTTGGGGACCTCTTGTGGCCCTCTGGGGCCTGCTTGAGGCGATCTTGGTGATCGCTTTGGGGCCTCTTGGGCGCTGTGGGGTCTAAGAAGACGGCTATGCTGGCATCGTTTGTCGTTGATTCAGGCTTTTCAGTGGTCTTGCTGCTTCAGAGAGTCTTGAGAGCCTCTCGGGCTGTCTCGGGACAATCTTCGGTCTTCTTGGGGCCTTCCTCGGCCGTGTTGAGATCTCGTCGGGCCGTCTCGATGGCCGTCTTCGAACATCTTGGACTTTCTGAGGCGCCATCGGGTGACACCTGGGGCAGTATGAACAGGCCGGGTTGGTGGAAGGCCCTCTTGTGCCCAACTCGACCACAGAGTTCAGTGTAATGACCGCTAGGGGCGGCAGCGCAGATGGCGGCAGGCGGCGAACAGCATGTGGGGAGGTTTTAGCGCGGCCAGAAACGGGCAAAAAGCCATCCACCCAGAACTCAGCACGCAAAGCAGCTCGTTGCTGAAGACAGCGGGGGCGGCGGGTATCTGAGGGCTTCGCCACCTGCCGCCAGCCACACGTTTTGATGTGCCGCACGGCTGCTCGGGCTGGTTGGGTTCAGCGGTCGATTGGCAAACTGGTTGGCATGTTTGCAACTGAGCTGGCTGGCTGGTTGTCTGGTTGGCTGATTGGCAGGTTGGCTGGCTTGTCAGCTGGTTTTGGCAGACTGGTTGGGTTGCTGGCAGGTTTGTTATTTATTGTTGGCAGCTTAATTAGCGAAAAGTGCAAGACAGCAAAACAACGGGTGGAACCAGCGGGTTGTTGGGTATTCGTGTTGAATCAGCTGTGCCGCGCCCCACGCCCTCCTCCTCCTCCGCCTCCTCCTCCTCCTGAATCCTCCTTATACGTTTCCTTCCTCTCGTCCCCCTTCTCCTCCTCCTCCTTCTCCTCCTCCTCTTCATCGTCGCACCCTCCTCCCCCCACATCTTCATCATGCCGCTGCTCTTCTCATGCACACGTCGAATCATTTCGGCACGCGCGTCGCGGCCCCAGAAGGAGCCCCACCTGCAGTCCCCGCCGCCCCCATTTTGGTATACCCTTGCAAGTTTCGTGGCCCCAGAATGAGCCCCACCTGCACAGCTCAAGCGAGGGCGCCCGTACACATCCGGGAGAAAAGTTGCATCACAATGTACAGTACGATCACATTGAATGATGAGCGATTGACGGCACCCACATAAGGATCACCTTTCAATGTTGGCAACGTGCGCAAGTGTGCATCATGGCCAGGCTCTATCGAGATATCTTCCATACGTTCGCGCGCCCGGTGGCAACATCGAGAGACGGATTCAACTTGATGCCCGGGCGCGCGTCCAACTTGATCCTTTGTTGGGCCGCAGACATGGGTGGTCTTTTGCTGTCGCCTTCCGCGCAGCGAGTGCGCGATAGTGCTCCGCAACATTGACAGGCGCATGCCACTTAATGAGTCGAGCCCCGCCCGCATTGTTTCAGCAGGTTTCAGCAGCGTTTCGGTGTCCATCCCCGTGCCGTTTTTGCTATATGGATCCCGCTTACGGCCCAAGCGAGGGCGCCCGTATGGAACCACTGCCTCCATTTCGGCACACCATTCATACGTGTCGTGGCCCCACAGTCAGCTCCACCTACGGCCCAAGTGAGGGCGCCTGCATGGCACCACCGCCCCCATTTCGGCACACACCTTGTACGTTTCATGTTTTCACACGGAGCTCCCCACCTACGGCCTTGGTGAGAGCGTCCGTATTGCAGCATCGCTCTCGGCTCCTCATGCAGTTTGTGGCCCCAGTTCGTCACGCCGCTCACGAGGATGACGCGGCTTCCGCAGACTGGCAGAAGGATTGACAGCATCAAAGTTACGTCGCATGAATTTGTTCAGGGTTTGGTCCTTCGCCTGGATATGTGTTCCCACCATGGTTGTTGGGACCTCGCGTTGAATCAGCAGCGCCGCGCCCCACCTTTTTCTCCTCATCTCGTCCCCCGCCTCCGCCTCCTCGTCCTCCCGCTGCACTCCGTTCGCTCACTCCGACACGCCCTTCACACGCTCCTTGGCCACAGAGGGAGATCCACATACGGCCCCAGGGAGGTCGCACGCGTGGCACCACCGCATCATTCCCACACGTCCATAACAAGCTCGTTGCTCCATGTAGAGTCCCGACTGCGCTCAAGTGAGGGCGCAGGTATGACACCACCGTTCTCACTCCGGCTCGCCTCTCTCACGCGCCGTGGCCCCACAGGGAGCTCCACAGACGGTTCCAGTTTCGGCCCCCCCCCCCTGTTTCGGCACACCGCTCGCACGCTTCGCGGCCTCACAGGCAGTTCCGCCTGTGGTCCAAGTGAGGACGCGGCACCACCCGCACTTCCAGCGCACTTCCTCTCACGTTGCGTGCCCCATGGAGAGTCCCAAACAATGGGCCACATGAAGGCGCCCGTATGTACGGCACCACCGGTCCCCATGTCGACACTCAGCACACGAATCGCGGCCCCACAGGAAGCTCCACCTGCGGCCTTGGGGGGGAGCCTGTATGGCACACCACCGCGTCCATTTCGGCACACATTTCACACGGCTTGTGGACCCTCAAGCCTTGTCGACGCACCATTCACGAGGATCACGCGAGTGAGCATCGCGGGAATAGTCGATGACAGTAATATTGCGTACATTCAAGAGATTATTCCAATTGCCGCTTATTGCCGACCTGCTCTCATGGGATGTGAGCTGCTCAGCGGCCGGAACCTTCTCCGCGCAGCCTGGTGTCCCCGCAAGGGCGGGGCGGCGGACCACCAGTGGGCACGGGGAGCAGGGTAACCGTCAGCACGGGCTGCGGCAATCAGCCAGCAGGAGCCTCTAACCGTCTTGCGTGCTGGCTGCAGGATGTGTGGCTCTTTTCGTCCTTGTTCTTCTCTTCCTCGTTCTCGCTCTCATCCTCTGCCTCTTGCTGCTCTTCCTCATTTTGCTTCTCTTCCTACTCCTGTCTCCTCTTCGGCTCCGCTCACCCCTCCCTCCTCGCACCTGCTCTGTTTCTACCTCTTCCTTCTCCTCCTCCCTCGGACCGCCTATTCCTCACTCCTTCCACTCCCCACTTTTGCACTCTGCACAGCGCTGTTGCAGGTACTGTGGCGACTGTTACTCCTGCTGCTGCTCTCTTGATTATTTGTGTCGCCGTCGTTGTTGTGGTCGCCGTTGTATACGGAATCGGTATAGACACGTGATTGGTCCGCGGCTGTTCCTGCCGTTGTCTGCGTGCTAGGTACGGGTGGCCACGCCTGAGAACTTCGGTGACCTGACGGTGGAGCTCTCGGACCACGAAGGGGCGGGATATCTGCAGGAGTATGAGCCAGAGCATCTCGGGATAGTGCTTATATTTAATCGCTTCGCTCATTCCGCCGGCCCATAATGTCGCACCGTGGTCGCCTGTCCGAGTGGTCGTTTGCAGTGTGGAGCTGCGGCGTCGGGAGCTGTGTAGTGTTGGGGGCGTTCTTGGGGCCCTCTTGGGCCGTCCTGGAGGCCTCTGGGGCCGTCTTGGAGCCGTCTTGGGCCGTCTTGGGGCCCTCTTGGGGGCCTCTTGGGCCCTCTTGGGGCGATCTTGGAGGCCTCTTGAGCCGTTTAGGGGCGTCGGGGAACCGAAAAGGTTGAAACGCCCAAATCTGTCCAACACCAAAGGAAAAACACAGGTTTTTGCCTCTTGGGGCCCTCTTGGGAGTTCTCTTGGAGGCCTCTTGGGGCATCTTGGAGGCTTCTTGGGCCATCTTGGAGACGTCTTGGGCCGTCCGGAGGCCATCTTGGGCGTCGTGGAGCGATCTTCGGGCGTCTCGGACCTCTCTTGGACCGTGTTGGGGGCGTTCTTGGGGCCCTCTTGGGCCGTCTTGGAGGCCTCTGGGGCCGTCTTGGAGCCGTCTTGGGCCGTCTTGGGGCCCTTTTGAGGGCCTCTTGGGCCCTCTTGGGGCGATCTTGGAGGCCTCTTGAGCCGTTTAGGGGCGTCGGGGAACCGAAAAGGTTGAAACGCCCAAATCTGTCCAAAACCTAAGAAAAAGCATTGATTTTTGCCTCTTGGGGCCCTCTTGGGAGTGCTCCTGGAGGTCTCTTGGGGCATCTTGGAGGCTTGTTGGGTCATCTTGGAGACGTCTTGGGCCGTCTGGAGGCCATCTTGGGCGCCGTGGAGCGATCTTCGGGCGTCTCGGACCTCTCTTGGATTGTGTTGGGGGCCTCTTGGGGCCCTCTTGGGGCGATCCTGGAGGATCTGGGGGAGTGTCCCGGGCGTGTCTCGGGCGTGTCCCGGGCGTGTCCCGGGCTCCTCCCGGGGTACTTTTGATCCAGGGACCCCCAGGGGCCGCCCCGCGCGCGCGCGAATTAGAAATACTGTTTACCAGTTACCGGAGATCTTAGCACGCCTCTGGCTCGTTGGGCCGGCGAGTTTTGGCTGGCCAGCGGCAGTGGGCACGGTCCGCCACGGCAGGCAAACTAGGGACACAGCGAAGCGAATTACGCCTGCGGGGAAAGCAGGAGGAATACCGGCCGCGAGAGGAAGAAAAAGGAATGAGGATACGCATGCGTAGACGCTCTTGCGACGCCAGGCAGGCAGTGGGCTGGGCCGTCCTTCCGAATTCTGGGCGCGGAGTCGGGTCCACCTTGTGTGGGAGCCCCGGTTTCTTTTTGAGGGCCCCCTTCTCGGCGGACAGCCCGACGTATCGGCAAGGCGGTCTGGCGTCAGGCTTTAGGCTTCCTCATAATTTCTGCTCCTGAAACTTAGGCTTTTTCAACATTTGCTCGTATGAAGGGCGCATATGTTTCAACATTCGGTTCTAGCCACAGCGCAACGCACGCTTGTTTTGTAAGCTTTCAACAACTAAGCAGATGGTAGGCGGCTCCTTTTCAATATGTGGCTCTCGCTTTAGCGCTTCGCACGGTCGTCTCAAAAGCTTGCAACAGTTACCCGGATGGAGCCAAAAACGATTCGCATGCGAGTTGTCTTGAGAAGGAAGGGCGGTGGAATGGAGTAACAAAAAGAAGTCATCCTGGCGAAGAACCCGACCACGTGCAGTTGCGAGCATAGCGATGCAAGTGATACGAAGGAGGGGGCCTTCGAAAGCACTGCGGCGTGGAATGGGGGGGGGGGGAGCGAGCGTGGGCGACGGGCGAGCGGGAAGTCCTGTTGGTTTCGCACGAGCCCCGGGCGCCGCCGTTCCGCGTCCATTTTCACTGCCAGCTGTTCACCGTTTCGGTGCCATCGTTTCGTTTTCAGCCATCTTCCGATGCCATCGTTTCGTTTTCCGTTTGTTTCCAACGAGGTCTGCGGAGTTCGTTTCGTGTTTCGTTTTGTTGTCTCGTGGAATGTCGGCATCGTTTCGTTTTCGTTTTCGTTCTGAACCCGTATCGTTCGGATTCGTTTTGTTTTTCGTTCTAAACGCAAGCGCGTTTACAACATCGTTGTGGTCGGTCCTCGCGTCCCTCTCTCCCCGCCCCCTGGGAGGAGAGGAGGGGCCATTCGAGTCAGAGCGCCAGGCCCTCGGCCATCGAACGAAAGCTCGGGCCGGCCGTCGGGAAGGTCGCCGGCCGGATGCCCAGCAAGCGCCCCGCGCCCCTCCCCGAGGAACAAGAAATTGCGTGAGCATGAACTGCCGGGGCTCCGCGCTGATTTCTTCGATCGGCGCGCGCCCCCCCATGGCGGCGCCTCCGGCGACGCCCCTGGCGCGCTCGGCGCGCCAGGGCGGTGGCCTCAGCGCCGAGCCGAGAAGTCCGAGTGGAGCTCCGAAAGTTTCGTGTGCTCCTGCGGTGCTTCATTCCTCTGGCCCCCCTCCGCCTCCTGCCCTGGCTCGAGCCTCGGAATCGTCTCAGAGGAGGGTGGATGAGGCGCAGCGCTGGGCCAGCGCTGGGCAGGCTGATGAAGCGCGGCGCCGAGGCGCTGGAGAGCGCCGGGCGGCGCGCCGCCGCGGCGAGGTCTCGGCCGCCGCAGGCGAGCTGCAAGATCGAGACGCTGGCGATCCACGGGGGGGAGCAGCACGACCCTGGCCACGGCGCGGTCTTCCCGCCCATCACGACGGCGACGAGCTTCGTGCGGCCGAGCCTGGAGGAGGGGGGGTCCTTCGGCTACTCGAGGTGCGCGAACCCGACCAGGCACGCCTACGAGACCGCCCTGGCGGCCCTCGAGGGGGGCTCCTCCTGCGTGGCGACCGCGTCGGGCATGGCCGCGACGTCCCTCGCCCTGGAGCTGATGGAGCACGGCTCCCACGTGATTGTTATGAACGGCGTGTACGGCGGCACGTTCCGGCTATTTGAGAAGGTCCGCCGCTCCACCATGGGCCTCGAGTTCACATACTTGGATCTGAACGACACAGAGAGCGTCCGCAAGGCCATCCGACCCAACACTCGAATGATTTGGGCAGAGTCGCCCACCAATCCGCTGCTGGGGCTGGTAGACATTCGAAAGCTGGCGCACGACGTGCAAACCAGAGGTCCTGACAGTGCCCAAGTTGAGAAGATCTTGCTCTGCGTGGATAACACCTTCGCCACGGCCTGGAACCAGCAACCGCTGAAGCTCGGTGCCGACGTCGTAATGATATCCAGCAGTAAGTTCATCGGTGGTCACTCTGACATGACCGGTGGTGCGCTTGTGACCAATGATGAGGCTCTTGGCAGCAAGCTTAAATTTCTGAACGGAGCCATAGGAGGCATCGCAAATCCGTTCGACGCGTATCTGGCCTTGCGAGGCATGAAGACCCTGGCCGTGCGCATGGAGAGGCAGTGCTCCAACGCAGCGAAGGTCGCCGCGTTCCTGGAGGGCCATCCCCAGGTCACGGAGGTCCATTATCCTGGCCTCCCATCGAGCCCACACTTTGATCTGTGCAAGCGGCA
The DNA here is from genome assembly GCA_963575745.1 of Prorocentrum cordatum. Lineage (NCBI taxonomy): Eukaryota > Dinophyceae > Prorocentrales > Prorocentraceae > Prorocentrum > Prorocentrum cordatum. The sequence continues at coordinate 502,119 of CAUYUJ010000570.1, forward strand.
GATGAGGACCGGCGGCTCGGTGGTCACCATCCGGCTACGGAGCAGCCAAGGCGAGGCGGACGGCGCTGGTGCACTCCGGCGCTTCTTTGACCGCCTGCGGATCTGGCAGCTCGTGGAGTCGCTCGGGGGGGTCGGGGGCTCAGCTCGCCCGGCCGCGCACGATCGCTCGCGTCGGAGAGAGTTCGCGTGGTTTGCCCATGCTGGCCCCGCTCGCGATGCATCCCCACTTGCGCGTCCGCGCGCGAGTTGGCGACTGGTGGCAGGCTCCTCTCCGCGTCGGCCGTGTTCGGCTTGGACGCGTTGCCAGTGTGGTGCTGGCAAATGGTCCACCTGCGGGCTTGCGAGGGTGAGTCGGTCAAATGCCGGACGCAGCGCAGGTTTTCCTCGAAGCGGCTGTGCTGTCTGGGGTTCTGTGGTGATGACAGGTCTCTCATGCCGAGGGACTGGTGCACGAGCGTTTCGCCTGAGCCATCCTTGAAATCTTGTCTTCTCAACGGCTCAATCTGCTAACAGTCTAAGGGATCCAGGCCGTGCGCGAGGCTTCGCCTGATACATCCTCGCAACTGGGCTCCGAGATGCCAGGCGCACGGTGGATGGGTCAGTTCCGCCTGAGACATCCTCACGACTCAGCTCTGGTGGAGGGGGGCGCCGTCAGGGCCAGCAGACCTGTTCGATCACATCTGATGCGCCTCCCGTGTCGAAGTGTGCTCCAGCGGGGCCGGGGTCTGGGCGGCTTGAGAGCCCTGCGCTTGGGCAAAGCGTGCGGGCGCCTGGGGCGGCAGCGGCGGGCCAGAGTAGGCGACGGGGACGTCTCGAGCGAGAGCGTGGCGCGGAGGCGCAGGAAACGAGAGGGGTCGCGGGGGAGGAGGGAAGAGGAGGGAGGAGGAAGAGGAGGGATGGTTGGAGGGAAAACCAAGGGCCAGTGGGCTGGGAAGAGGAAGGGGAAGGGGCGGGATGGTTGGAGGGGAGAGGAGGAGGAGGAGGAGGAGGAGGAGGAGGAGGAGGAGGAGGGATGGTTGTGGAAAAAGATGAGGGATGGTTGGAGTAAGAGGAAGAGGAGGAATGGTTGAAGGGAGGCGGGGGTCCAGGCCAGGCCATGCCCGAGCAGCCTCTGCGCACTGGCGCCGAAGCGAGAGCGCGTGTCCAGAGCGGGCTGTGAGAAGGTCTCGGGCGCGAGCGCCATGCCTGGAGCGCTGCTGTGGGAGGATACGGATGGGGGGTAGAAGGAAGGAGGAGGAGGAGTGAAGGAGGAGAAGGAGAAGAGGAGGAGGGGGATGAGGAAGACGGCGAGGGTGACGTGGAGGAGGAGGTGGAGGTGGAGGAGTAAGAGGATGAATGAGAAGAAGAAGAAGAAGATGACTGCAAGGATGAGGTGGAAGCGGATGATGACAATGATGATGAGTAGAAGGAGGCGGAGGAGAAGGAGGAGGAGGACGAGGAGCATGGCGAGGACAAGGAGGATGGACGGGGAGTCAAATCACGAGTCATATGTGTGACAAGCAGGTGTCGAACGAGGATCAGGAAGAGGAGATGGATGAGGAGGAGGGGAGGAGGAAGAGATGGAGGAGGAGGAAGGGGAATCATGTTCACCAGGGATGTGATGAAGTTGTCTATGTTGATAACGATGATGAGGATGAGCACGAGCATGAGGATAAAGAAGAGGATGAGGATGGTGGTGATGATGGTGGTGATTGTGATGACGATGGCGATGCTGATGATGATAATGATACTGATGATGATGATGATGATGATGCTGATGATGGTGATGGTGATGGTGATGGTGATGATGATGATCATGACGATGCTGAGAATGATGATGGTGATGATGATGATGAGGAGGAGGAGGAGCAGGAGGTTTATGATGAGGAGGAGGAGGAGGAGAATGAGAATGAGGAAGAGGATTGGAAGAGGAAGATGATGAGGATGCGGATGATGTGGATGATGCTGTTGATGATGATGCTGATCATGATTGTGATTGCCATGAGGATGATGAGGATGTTGGTGGTGATAATGATGATGATGCAAATGGGGTGAGTCTGATGATGACGATGATGACGATGCGGATGATGACGATAACACTGATGGTGCTGATGATGATAACGGGGATGGTGACGATGATGGTAATGATGATGTTGATGATCCTGAC
>CAUYUJ010000570.1:511764-533736 GCA_963575745.1 Prorocentrum cordatum
CGAGCTGCCTCTGCCGGAGGCGGTCTGTCAAAAGGGCGCGCAACCCAGGCAGTTACCTCCACGGGGACCAGCGCCTCACGGTTGTTCCTTTCCCCCTCCTACGATGGTCGCCGCCCCTGATCGCCCCTGTCCGACGAATTCCCCTTCCCTGAGTATATTGTCACGCCCGCGTCCCTGCCCGGACTCGCCCGCTTGCGGGCGGCTGGTGCCGTGTTCACTCTACGGCGCAGGGCTCGGCGTCGGAGGGGAGCTTGGCGGGGGCCCGATAATCGGCAACGTTGCTGCTCTTGGGGTTCCTGCACCGTGCTGCACCCTGGCAGGATCGCGCTGAGCAGCCCTTGGGCCACCACTTCGTATGACTCCTGCCTGGAGCTTGGGCCGCCACGCCGGCGTGATGGACTACATGTTCTGAGCGCCTCGCCCGCCCGCAGTGTCCCCTCTCCGCGCCCGTCCTCGCCTTCCCCCGCCTTCATGGTGTTCACTCGCTGTCTCGCATCCCGACCCATGCCCTCCCGTGCTGAGCGATCGCTGGCGCCGCGACCACGACCACGGGCTCCGAGCCCATGTCAGCGCCAAGCTCCTGGTGGTTATCATCACGTCTGCAGGCGCGTGCGCGGGTACACTGGAGAGTGCAATTTTCGGGATGCAAGCAATGACGTAACCATGGACTTCAGGAGGTTCGCGCGGATCTCAGAACATGGATGCTTATGTCATGGATTGTTGCTTTAATCTTGCAGCGCGCACGCGGTAAGTGCCATTCGCAGTTCGAAGATGGCGCCCTTGGGTTCCAGTCTGGAAGTGGTGGCCTTGGCGGGTGCTCGATTCTTGGCGGGGCTTCGCGCGCAGGCGGACGTGTTGCTGCTTGCTGGTGGTTTTTGCTCCAGCGCGCGACCGGTTCCAATGAATACGCGGATGCGGTCGGCCATTTTTGGGTGGCGTGTCGCTCCGCTGGTTCTGGCCCGCTAGGTCTCGGCGCGACAAGCTATCCGCTCCGCCGTCCCGAGGCGCCCCCTGTGCCGAGTTTTTGTTTGAGCTTCCTGTCCCGCGGAACTGAGCGACACGCTATCCACTCGCAAGGCATAGCGTGTCGCCGGGGCTTCCGCGGCGCCGTGCTAAGCAAAAGTTCCCGACCGTATGCTGCTGCATGTTTTTTTCCAGTGCGCGAGCGGCCCCAGTGAATTTCCTCCCCCCACAGTTCTTCACGCTTCGCGTATCCCATTCCATCCAGGAACGATGCCCAGTCGAGTTGCCCTGACGAAAGAAACCTAATTTCATGCGGTGGAAAGAGAGGGGCGTCAACCATAATTTCTTTTACCAAGAAGATGAGGAGGAGGAAGGATGATGAACCGGAAGGGAAGGATAGGGAAGGTTAAAGGAGGGAGGAGGAGGAGGAGAACGAGGAGGAGGACCATTGTAAAACCAAGACTCGTCAACGATGTTGGGATACACCCTCCATTTTATGTTCTTTCTTCACAGGCCCCACACATGTATTCAGTTCCACCGGGGGAAATGCCCCGTAGGGAGACAGCCGTGTGAAAATCCTGAAGCGCGCCCAAACACCATTTTCAGGATTTCTGCTTCACGGATCAACGTGATTTTTGCGTTTTAACGATCCTGAATCGTGCCAGAACACCATTCTTAGGATTTCAACATCCGAATCAACGTAACTATTGCGCCCTGACAATCCTGAACCACTCGGACATGAAATTTCTGGAACGCTCACTTTGGAAACCCGCGAAATTCTTGCAATTGTTTAAAAACAGTGTGCGCGGCGCCAAGGCGAGTGCCGCTGTCAAAAAAGGAACCGCCCTCAATGCGTGAAGCTCTTGCACATATGTATAACGAATCTGCGCGGCGGCAACTCGAGAGCCACATCTTGAAAACGACCTGTCCTCAATCCGTGAAACTAGTTATTGCAAATGTTTGAAACGAATAAGCGCGGCGCTAAGGCGAGAGCCACATTTTTTAAACGACCCGCCCTCAATTCGTGATGCTCCTGCAGCTTTTAAAAACGAGCGTGCGCGGCGCTAAGTCGAGAGCCACATTTTGGAAGCGAGCCGCTTCCACTTGCGAAGCTGCTGCCAGTTTCTAAGTTTCAGGTTCATAAAATGAGAAGGAAGTCTCAGGCGAAACGCCCGGCCCTCCCTTCTGACTGGCCTCGGGGTGCGACGGGGAGGAGTTGTTCATAAGGACAAGGAATGGAGAAGGAGGCGGAGGAGGAGGAGGAACATGATGAGGCGAAGGAGGCGGAGGCGGAGGAATAGGCGGAGGAGGAAGAAGAGGAGGAGGAGGAGAGCGAGCATAATGAAGATGATATGGACGAAACAGGTTCCCATTCAATTTCAGGTGGAACCCTGATGCAAGGAGGAGGAGGAGAAGGATGGGGAAGAGGAAGAGGAGGTGGAAGGAGGAGGAGGAGGGCGGGGAGGATATTGCTGGAGGCAGGATGCGACGACGACGACGACGACGTGGCGATGGTCGGAATGATGGCGACGGCGGCGATGAAGGTGGTAAAATTTAAGATAATGTTGACGGCGATGGTAACGTCCGGTTGTATGTAGTGCGTTGGTGCGTTGAAGACGCTTGTCGGCGTCAGCGATGGTGGGGTGATGTGGGCTAGACCCCCCTTTCAACTCTAACAAACCGCGTGGGCCTGGCGGGTAGGGTTGGAGGCTCCTGGGTAGGGGGGTGGGCTTCCCCGCTTCGATTTCATCCTGAAGCTTCCATTTTGTACATTTGTGCACACATGTGTATGTAGTTTTGGATTTACGGACATACCCGATGCAGTCAACGTGCATACATCTCGATGGCAGATGTTTTCTGCCATATGTCAGTCAGGTGTAAATGTACATGTCCATCCCGATGTGCCAACGATGCCTACTATATGTTTACCTAGATGCCGACCTTCGGTGGCAGAGATGTGTACCTGTCGGTCGCAAATATGTCCATCATACCTTTGTCAAGATGTGGATCCATCGGTTGCAGATATGTGAAAGAGCGCATTCGTGCACACCTCTTACTAAAAGAGGGGCCCCAGCTCCAAGCTACCCCCTCTCCCTTGGAAACGGGGGGGGGGCTTCCCAGGCTCCCCCCCCCTCCCCCCCTTTCGTCTGCATTTTTTGTTCGGGGGGCTCCAGCAAAAGGGAGGGGCTTGGAAGCTACACCCCTTCTTTTCGGGGCCCAGGGTAAGCCCAGGCTCCCCTTACCAAAGGAGGAGGGGGGGCTTCCAAAGCTACCCCCTCCTTCTGTTGGATTTTCCAGCCAGAAGGCCCTGGCTGAAGGGGGGTTCGAAGCTACTTGTCTTCTTTGGTCTTCAGCGCATTGTTGATTTGCGACGTACTTGTCGTTTTCGATGTCTCTTTGATTTTCAGCCCCTCTTTGGTTTTCGTCGCGTTTTGGGCCTCTGGAGTTTCTTTGGTTTTCGGCGCTTCTTTGGTGTTCGGCGCTCCTTTGGTTTTTGGAACTCGTGTGGTGTTCGGCGCGCCTTTGGCTTTTGACGTCGTTTTTGGTTTTCTGCGCACCCTCTATGATTTTCGGTTCATCGTTGGTTTTCGGCGCCCTCTTGGGTTCCAGCGCTCCTTTGGCTTTCGGCGCCCTCTTGGTTTTCGGCGCCCTTTGATTTTCGGCGTTCTTTGTTGTTCGGCGCCCCTCTGGTTTTGGGCGCTCTTCCGCTATCTGCGAGCCTTTCGTTTTTGGCGCCCTTTGGTTTTCGACGCTCTTTTGGTTGTCGGCGCGTCTTTGGATTTTCGGCGCCCTTTTGCTGGCTTTCGGCTCATCGTTGGTTTTCGGTGCCCTCTTGGGTTCCAGCGCTCCCTTGGCTTTCGGCGCCCTCTTGGTGTTCGGCGCCCTTTGATTTTCGGCGTTCTGTGTTTTTCGGCGCCCCTCTGGTTTTGGGCGCTCTTCCGCTATCTGCGAGCCTTTCGTTTTTGGCGCCCTTTGGTTTTCGACGCTCTTTTGGTTGTCGGCGCGTCTTTGGATTTTCGGCGCCCTTTTGCGGGCTTTCGGCGCATCGTTGATTGTCGGCGCTCCTGTGGTTTTCGGTGCTTCTTTGGTTTTCGGTGCCCCTTTGGTTTTCGGAGTTCCTGCGGTTTTTAGCGCCCCATTGATTTTCAGTGTTTTTGTTTTCGGCGCCCTGTCCGTCTTCGGAGCTTATGCTGTTTTCGGCGCTCCTTTCGTTTTCGGTCCCTTTTTGGTTATCGGCGCCACCTTGGTTGTTCGGCGCCCTTTTGTTTTCGGCGCATCGTTGGGTTTCGGCGCTCCTTGGGTTTTCTGCGTTTCTTTTGGTTTTCGGCGCTCCTTGGGTGTTCGGCGTTCTTTGGTTTTCGGCGCCCTCTTGGTTTTCGGTGCTCCTTTGGTTTTCGGTGTCCTTCTGGTTTTCGGTGTCCTTTTTTGGTTTCTGGCGCATCTTTGGCTTTCGGCGCACCGTTTTGCTTTCGGGGATTTGTTGGTTTTCGCACTTTTTCGGCTTTCTGCGCCACCATTGGTTTTCGGCGTTCCTTTGGTTTTCGGCGCCCTTTCGGTTTTCTGCGCTCCTTTGGTTCTCGGGGCCCCTGTGGTTTTCGACGCCCCTTTGGTTTTCGGCGCTCCTTTTGTTTTTCGGCGCCGTTTTGGTCTTCGGTGCCCTTTTGGTTTTCGGCGTTCCTTTGGTTTTCGGCAGTGTTTCGGTTTCCGGTGCCCCCTTGGTGTTTGGCAACCCTTTGGTTGTCGGCTCTCTGCTGATTCTCGGCGCCCCTTTGGTTTCCGGCGTCCTTTTCAAATTCGACGAACTTTGGGTGGTGTGTTGGGGTTTTCGGCGCCTTTTTGGTGTTCGGCGCTGCTCTGGTTTTCGGCGCTCTTTTGGTTGTCTGCGCCTCTTTGGTTTTCTGCGCCCCGCTGGTTTTCGGAGCTTTTCGTTTTCGGCGCCTCTTTGGTTTTCGGCGTTGGTTAGGTGTTCGGCGCCCTTTGGTTTTCGGCGCCCCCTTGCTTTTCGGCGCTCTTTTGGTTTTCGGCGCTCCTTTGATGTTCGACCCCCTGTTCGTTGTCGGCGCGCTTTTGGTTTTCGGCGCCCCTTTGGTTTTCGGCTCCCCTTTGGGTTTCGGTGCTCCTTTGGTTTTTCGGTGCATCTTTGGTTTTCGGCGCCATTTCGGTTATCGGCGTTTCTTCGGTTTTCGGAGTTTTAATTGTTTCTTTGATTGTTTTTTGAAGGTATTAACCTTGGGAAAGATGGAACCTAACAAAAAGGCTCTCGCATCCTCGCCGAGTAAGGCGCTTGCATCCTTGCCGAGTGGGAGAGGGCACCGCCCTTGAAGTCTGAACCCTATGTTATCCGTAGCCTTCTGCTCAAACATTCGATCGACTGCAAACCTGATCTGTCCCACAGGTGCACCCACCGCCACTCCAATGCCAGCCGTGTCCGCCCTCGGCTGTCTCGGCATGGCGGCCTCTGGCTCCGCTGGGCCAGGCCCCGCGCCCAAGGGGCGCGGCCGCCGACGCGGTGGGCGCGGTGCAAGCGCAGGCAAAGGCCAGGCCCAGGGCGCGGCTGGCAGCGGGGGCAAGGGGGGCAACCCGCGAGAGAGCCCCAAGGGCCACTGGGTCGGCACCCTGAACAACCCCACCGTTGAGGAGCTGGCCAACCTCTGGCTGTGGGACGAGAACAACGTCGTGGGAGACTACAAGGGCAGCGTCCCCACGCGGTACGCCCTCCAGTATCTCATCGTGTGGTGGGAGAGCCGCCCAGTGATGGCGGGCTGGGTTGGGACAGGGACGCCTCGCCTGCAGTTCTACTTCGAGTTGTGCGGGCAGACGAAAGTCCGCCTCAACCAGATCAAAGCGTGGTTCCCCAGGGCGCACCTGGAGCCGCGCTACGGCACCCCCACGGAGGCGGCGGACTACTGCAAGAAGGAGGGGGTGTGGCGCGAGTGGGGCGACCGCAGCGATCGCGTCCGAGCCGAGCAGTGCATGGAAATTGGGAACCACGGCGGCACCGCCAGGTGGGCTAACTTGATAGACGCCATCCAGTCCAAGGCCATATTCGATGAAGACGTCGCGGACGCCGAGATTGCCGGCGCGGTTGCTCGCTCCATGGCTTGGGCCTTCAGGGCGTGGACTGCCCGCCACGTGGACCCGCCAGCCTTCGACCTCACTGCCGACGGCTTCAAGTGGCAGGCTCGATTCGACCTCTTCCTCGCCCAGGTGGAGCCCGACGACGCGACGATTACGCGCGTCTACGAGCCGCGCGGCAACAAGGGCAAGTCGAAGTACACTACGCGGTCGCTAAGCACAGGTTCATGATCGCCACGCCCGGCGACGGGAAGTCGAACGCAACGTTGCGAAACGGCCAGAGGGCCGCCTTCGTGGACGTGGCTCGGTCCAAGACCTTGAACTACTCCCTCGTCGAGGAGCTCAAGAATACCCCTGGCCAGAGGGCTGGTGGGATTTATCGTTGTCGCGCTTGTCTCATGTCTTATTCGTTCGTGTATCCGCTTTTGAAATATCTGACAATGGCGCGCCCATTTTGCTGTCGCCCGTCAGTGCAAGCCCGTCGCCCTGCTTCGTCCCTGCGCGAGCGTGACGACCCAGCGCAGCCCACACGTGTGTCTTGTTGTCGGGAGAGGAGTCGATGGCGACATTCCATGGGGGACATCTACGGGCGCGCTGAGGCGGGCGCTTCAAACGATACGCGAATACACCCGTTGCAATGTTTCACGTGTCCCGTCGAGAGACCGGCCCTTAGGGTTGTAAAACGAGCCACTTGCCACTTGCCCCATCCTTGCCGGGCCCTGTTCCCGCCCCAAACACGTTTCCTTCCATTTCCAGACCCTTTTTCTTTTTTCCAAGGAAGGCGAAGAGGAGGGGGAGGGGGGGGGGGAGGTTGAGGAGGAGGGGGAGGAGGAGGGGGAGGGGGAGGAGGAGAAGGGAAAAGGAGGGGGGGGTATTTCCACGACATGGTTCTTCAGCGTTCTTGCGGGATCCTTTGAGTTCTTCAGGCCGACCTGGGAAGGCTGACCTGGTGAGACTTGTTTGGCCCCGACGCGCGTTCGTGCCCTGGGCGGGCTACCTGTCGAGAACCCATTGCCCTGCCACGCGTTCGTGACCCGGGAAAATTGAAACGGCGAGAACCCCAAGGCGATGCCACTCGTTCGTGGCATGGGGAGGTTGACGTCGTGAGACTCCGATGCCCTTGCCACGCGGAGTGAGAATTCGGTGTTCCTGCCGCATTTCAGGTTCCTTCGATTGAGTTTTTGGGGATTTTCTGGATCCTTCAGGGTTCCTGAAGGTATTCTGGGCGAACTAGGCAGGCTGAAATGTTGAGGATCCAATGGCTTTGCTACACGTTCGTGACCTGGGGGGGCTGAGTTGGCGAGCGTCCCATGGCGCTGCCCTATGCGCGTGGCCTGGGAAGGCTGCGCTGGTGGGTTCCCAATGGTCCTGCAAAACGTTCCTGATCTCGGAGGGCTTAAATTGTGAGCATCCCATGGGCAGTTTCACATGCCCCCACCTGGGAAGGCTGAGATGGTGAGTCCCGATGCACTGTCACGCGTGCGTGACCTGGGAGGGCTGAACTTGTCAGACCCCTACGGCCATGCCACGCGTTCGCGACCAATGACAGCTGGAATGTTGAAAGCCCGATGGCCTTGCCTCCCAAAGCGGTTGTCGAACCTGAGCAGAACTTGGCGTTTTCGGGGTCTTCGTCTCCCCTTTGAGGTACAGTGTGGATTCTTATACCCCCGTGTAAGACTCTTTGCCAAAAGCGCTACTGGGGAGCATTACATTACTTGATCGTCACACACAAAAAACGAAATTATGGATTCGGTGGTGGGGAATGCATGTAGTTTCGCATTCGTGCACGAGCCCCCATACACCCCATGGAGGAAGGATATGGTAGCGAGTCACGGTTCGGCCACATCAAAAATGTGAGTAAACATTCTTGCCGCGCCTTTCCGATTTTGTTCAGGTGGGACGGGGTAGTGGCGCCAAAGGTGGACACATCAATAATCTAAGTTTTCAGCCTTGCCTCGCCCCGCCACACCCCGTGGAGGAGGGATAAAACAGTGGGTCGAAGAACGGACCTGTCAAGCATGCACTTTCACATTCGTCCCACGACCCCCTTGATTCCATGGAGGAGGGGTGGGTGGGGATCGTGGGTCGAAGCGCGAACCAGTCAGAATGTAAGGTTGCATTCTTGCTTCATCCCCCAACCCCAGTTGGGGAGGGACAGGGTAGCGGGTCGAAGGGCTGACAAACCAAGAGCGCACGTTTACACTTTCGTGTCGGCGCCCAGGCCCCATGGAGATGGGATACTCTGTGTCCCTCAATAGTTTTGGGGGGACCTGTAACCGGGGTGGGTACTTGTAGTCCAGGGGGGATGCCAGTAGTCTGGGGGGGAATACTTGTCCGGCGAAGGGGTACCTGTAGTCCGGGAGGGGTACAGGTAGTCCGGGGGTGGGGCCGCGCGGGTGTACCTGTAGTCCGGGGGGGCGCGCATGAAGCACGCGTGGCTCCACGCGCACGGGTTTCGGCGCGCGGGTGTCTGCAAGCGCGGGACTGCACGCGCATCGTTGCACGCGTCACGCGCACGCGCAGGAGCGCTGACTTGCGCGAACACACACGCTGCTGCAAGTAGGGAAGGCATGCGCAAGTATGAGGAAGTGGGAGGATTTGTAGCACCTAACGGGGGTACCTGTAGTCCGGGGGGGGGACCTGTAGTGTGGGGAGGGGTACCTGTAGTCCGGGAGGGGTTACCTGTAGTCCGGGGGGGGTACCTGTAGTCCGGGGGGGTGTACGGAAGGGGTACTTGTAGTCCGGGGGGTACCATGGGTTTGGGGACCCAGAAATATTGAGGGACACGAGCAGCGCGCATCTTACGCATGTAAGCTTACGTTTTTGCTTCGGCCCGTTAGACCCTGTGGAGGACGGAGGGGGTGGCGGGTCGAAGGACGGACAAGTCAATATCCGTCTCGCGTTTTTTTGTACGTCCACCGTCACATTCGGTGGATGATGGATACGGTAGTCGATCTCGTTTTGGGCGCATCAAGAATGCAAGGCTACATCCTTACCGCGACCCCTACAACCCCAGTCACAAGGACGAAGGATTGGGTAGTAGGTATCGTTGACCCACACATTCAGTGTGTAAGGTTGAATGCCTGCCTTATCCCCAGTTCTTGCGGGGAAGCGAAAGGATCGTGACACGAAGGACGGTCACATCAATACGCTTGCATTGCTGTCTCGTCCCCCGAGCCTCGTGGAACTCATGGGGCGAAGGACGGGCACGTCAAGATTGTTCAGTTCATAGTTTGGCCTCGCAGCGCCGAAGTCCCGTTGACGGGTGTGTCAACGGACGAACAAATGAATGTTGCAAGTGTCCCTTCTTGCTTCTGCCCACCCCACACCAAATAGGAGGAGGGATAGGGCAGCTGGCTCAGAGGCTCTCCAGAGACAGCCAAGAGCCACTCGAAGATGGACTCCCCCATCCCTGCTTCTCTCGCGCCTCCTCCTTGCCCTCCTCAAGGTTGGCCTATTCGGGCCCGCTGCGGTGGCTTGGCGGGGAGGTGCCAACGGTCCCGAGGTCCGAGAGGGATTGTCTCGGACCGCTTGTCGGCGGTCCGTGAAGGCCAGGATTGGTCTGACAGTCTGCAGAGAGGTGCGAGCCGTCATGCCAGTGTCTGGCGCGAGCCTCCTTAGAGTTATCAGGGTCGGTCTGAGAAGCCGACGTTCCGCTGGACCCCAGCCCATGGAGATTTGGATGAGGTGTTGGCCGCTGAGCCTGTTGTTGTGTCGTGTGGTGTGTCTCGTGTGTGTGTGTGTGCTCTCCTTGGGAATGTTTGGGCCGATTTCTTTGCGAATTTAGGCTCGGCTCAGATTAGTGTTGCTGGTGTAGCTGTAGAGGCGCTAAAGGAGCGCTTGAATTCTACCAAGCGAACTTTCGATTTCATTTCCAGGGCGGCCCAGTTGGTGGCCAGTAGTAGCCTGGTGGAACCCAGGGTCGCCCCGAGGCCGCGAAACCCCACGGCCCCGCTGGTTTTGTTGGCGTATGACCTCGAGCAGGTCCCCGACGGGTCAGTCCGCTGCACATGGTGCCACTGCTCTGCGAGGACGGCCAAGGCTCGAGCTCGTTTGGAGCGGCCTGGCGCGCGGTGCGAGCCAACGGCCTTGCATCTTTTTCTCTCGGCAGTCAGGACGGAGAGACTCGGTGGCGTCCTGCCTAGGGCGCGCTCGAGCGCCGTCAGCACTGCGTTGCAGGCTCTTGGGTTGCTGGAGAAGGATGGGTCGCAGTCGCCGTCCCCGCCCCCCACCCGAGCGCCCGAGGCGCTTGAGTTTCAGGAGCACTGGGTGCAGCCAGTTGGGCGCTACCTAGTTTGCAGGCGCTGCGGCGCCCATGCCCTCGTGGAGCAGCCAGCGTTCAGGTCGCTGCTGCGCCCCTGCCAGGGCTTCCCCTCTGCTGGCCAGCTCTGGTTCCGCGACGAGGTCTTGGCTGGGCGCGAGCCCCGCTAGCTGTAGGGTTGGCGGTGTGGCCTTGCACAGCTCGGCAGCACCGTCGGCCCCGCGGACGCGGGGCTCGCATTATTCTCTGTTGGCGGCCACTGCCGCTCCCTTCTCTCAGCCCCTGTTCGACTCGGATGGTGGCCTCAGCCTGGTCCCTGGTCCCTCCTGCTGCCACAGCGGGGCGGTCCACCATTGCGTATCTGGCCATGCAGGCGCCAGGGGCCCCGCCAGGGCTCGCTGAGTCCCAGAACGCTCCGGAGAGGTCCTCCAGAGGCTCCAAGGGGCCCCAAGGTATCGCAACGAGGCCTCCCCATATGCCCCAACAGACACCCAAGGCGCCCCTTACATGCCCTTGCAAGGCTCCCCAGAGACCCCCGGGAACCCACACATTATTCACGAACTTCAGGAGCGCATCATCCAGATGGCGCTCTTCAACGCGCCCCAAGCATGTTCCAGCCCTCCAGCCCAGCGAAGCGGAGCGATGCTCTATCCGCTTGCAGGGCATGGCGTATCGCAGTGGTCGCTGCCGCGACACGCTAAGCAAAAGCTTCTGGCCGCAGGCAGTCACGGGGACCGATGATGATAGTGAGACGGACGAGGATGATAATGAGGAGGTCGATCGTGATTGTACGCGAACTTGACATAGTGTCAAGGAGTGTTGTTGATGATGATCTTCATGGTGTTCTTCATGGTGTTGTTGATGATGTTGATAGTTCGTATCATCATGATGGCTTTTATGAGAACGACGGAAATGATGAGGATAACGATAACTAGGTAGTGAGGATGGGTACCACGATGTCACGCTCTTGTGCTTGAGCGCTGTGCAGAATCTTCCAGCGCCCCCCCCCCAGCCTGAGTCAGAACGTGAGCGCGCGCGAGGACCGCGCGATGGTTCTAGTGTGTGTGTAGATGTGTGCACACGAAGAAAGGGTAGGAGGAGGACAAAAGAGGAGGAGGAGGAGGAGGAGGAAGAGGAGGAGGAGGAGGAGGAGGAGGCGGAGGAGGAGGAGGAGGAGGGGGTGGAGGACGACGATCACTAGGGAGAAGACGAGATGGAGGAGGAGGAGGAGGAGGAGGAGGAAGAGGAGGGGGTGGAGGACGACGATGACTAGAGAGAAGACAAGATGGAGGAGGAGGAGGATGAGCAGCAGCAGCAGCAGGAGGAGGAGGAGGAGGAGGAAGAGGGGAGGAGGAGGAGGAGGAGGAGGAGGAGGAGGAGGAGAAGAACCATAACGACAATGAGGATAATCAAAAGGCAGAGGAAGAGGATCGGGGCATGGATGTGGAATGAGAGCAGAAATCTGGAGCAGAAAGAACACTAAGGACAGAAAGGACGAGAAACAGGAACAGTCGGGAGAAAGAGTGGAGCATGAAGAGTAACGGAGGAACAGCAAGTGGAGGAGGAGGAGCAGGAGGAGGAGGAGGAGGAGGAGGAGGAACAGGGAAAGGATAAGGACATGGAGGAGAAGGACGAGGATAAAGAGGATGGAAAACATCGAATGAGGGGCGGGAGGGGGCTCTTCGGCCTGGCCCTGCGCGTTCTGCAGCGGGAGGGGCCCGCAGACGCCGCGGCAGGGACGGGGGGCAGGAGGAGCTGATGAAGCAGGCCGAGGAGCTGGGGGACGAGGAGCTCGCGAAGCTGCAGGACGAGGCCGACAAGGACTGCTGGCACGACCTCGCTCCCGCACTCCCCTCCTCGCCCCCCGTCGCTTGTGTCTCGCACCTTCTGCCCGTGCAGTCAAGGCGGTCCTCGTCCGTCGTCCTCGTCCTCGTCCTCGTCGTTGTCCTCGTCGTCGTCGTCCTCGTCGTCGTCCTCGTCGTCGTCCTCGTCGTTGTCCTCGTCCTCGTCCTCGTCCGTCAGCCTCGTCCTCGTCGTCGTCGTCCTCCTCCTCCGACCAAGGTGGGATCTGGAAGGGCTCGGGTTTCCGGCCGTGCCCTCGATCCAGGTCGGGGGACTCATTCGTGGCCGAGGCTCCCCGTGGCCAAGGACGCCCCGTCGCTCCTCGTTCACCGTGCCGTGCAGGTGTCGGGAACACGTAAAGCAGCACTCACGCACAACAGATGGTGTGAACTCCTCCCCCCTCCCCCCCCGAGTGCAACGTTGGGCTCGGATCTTGTCCCTCAGCCGTATGGTAGCACGATGACTGTACAGTCAACCCGCACAGTAGGGAGGAGAGACTTTTTCAAGGTTACCCTTTGCATCCTTGCCCCTTCGGCCCATTCGTAGCGACTGTCGCTGGCCAACCTCGTTCGAAACACGTTCACATGAGCCCCCAAGGCCCTTGCATCCTCACCGCGCATCCTTATGATACGGGATGGCGGTATCTCCCTCATCTCGCCCCTCCCCATGGCCCGATCTTGCATCACCACCGCTGCGGGTGGAAGGCGGATGGCCTTCCAGACATTGGAGGATTCGAAGAGCTTTGGGTTCAGTTGCGCGCTGAAGTCTTCGATGCTTGGAACGCAGTCGGCTGCTTTGGAAGTTCTTGGCGATCCGCGTATCCCCACCAGCCACTCCGGCGTTGGCTTTTGGCCCGCTGGCTATTATCTTGCGTGCTGGCCTATGCTCGATACGACCCGCTCTCTGGAATCGTCCTTGGAGCCGCAGATCAAAAAAGTATCCCCACCAGCCCATCCAGCAACGATGCCCAGGCGAGTTGCATTGACCAGGGAAGTGCGGGAGCACTCAGTGGATCAAAGAGGGGCCTCAGCCGTCAATCCAAGAATCGGGATCTGCCCGATCAGGCCCAGGAGTTGACCAATCATGCCTTCGCGGATGTTTCAACACGGGAGCTTCTCGGCAGCTTGCCTGGGCCGTCTCGGGACCCCGTTGAGGCCTTCTGTTGGTCTCCGTTGCTCCCTGTGGGGCCCTCTTAGGAGCCCCGGGGGGCCTTCTTTGAGCCATCTTGAAGGACATCGGTCAACGACGGATGGGCCATTATTTACGCCTGATCCTCTAGAGCTCCATCGTTGCGTCTTGGGGCGCTCTTGGAGTTCTCCTGGACGCTCCTAGGGCCGTCTTGGGGCCCTCATTGGCCCCTCTTGGGGCTCATCTGGGCCCTCTGAGGGCAATCGTGGTCTCTCATGCGCCACTCGGA
Organism: Prorocentrum cordatum; assembly: GCA_963575745.1. Classification (NCBI taxonomy): domain Eukaryota; class Dinophyceae; order Prorocentrales; family Prorocentraceae; genus Prorocentrum; species Prorocentrum cordatum. The sequence goes on from CAUYUJ010000570.1 coordinate 525,324, forward strand.
AGCTGAAAGGCGAGAGTGCAGTACAGACATAGGCTTCCTGCCCTTGCGATGAAAGCGGGTCGTCGAGTGGGCAGGTTCGAAGTGTTGTTTTCGCTTGGCTCGGAGAGAAGATTGGACACGGTCGGTTTTTCAGGGGAAGCGGAGGCTCGTGCGGCCGTCCAGCCGCCCGAGCAGCTCCTGGGCGAAGCCCAGGAGCGGCCATCCGATGAGGAGGTCGTCGTCGGGGCCTCGTCGGAGGGCGCGGAGGGAGTGATCGACTCAACGCGGGCGGAGCAGGCTCCGAGCGAATTCTTTGTCGCTGGTCGTGCGCTCATGAAGTGTGCGATTTGAGACGCCCTCGAGGGATGGGAGCTCGCTCCTGCTTTGTATCCGGTGCGGGGCCTCCGCTGCAAGACCGTCCCAGCCGGCGCGCGCGTCGAGAGCCCGTGGAAGCGGACAGGGGCGTGGCATCGCTCGGACGTGTGCGCTTTCTCCTCGGCGAGGGCCCTCGAGGAGCAGCTTGGAGCAGCCTGCGAAGAGGAGCGCGCACGGAGCCGAAGAACGCACGGGGGATGGACGTCTGGCTCGGGGGGCGGGGCGGGCGCCCCGAGGGGCGCGCCGCCACGAAGCCGCTCGTGCTCGGGCCCCCCCTCGGCCCGCGAGGCGTGCCAGAGAGGGCCAGGGCCGAGCCTCGGAGCGGCGCCCCTGCCAGATGCCCCGGGGGGCCCCGGGGGGGGCGGAGCGGTGGAAAAACACAGTGCGAAGAAAAGGGCACACACGTGGAGCAAAAACACACACACACAGTGTGTGTGTGTGTGTGTGACTGTGTGTGTGTGACTGTGTGTGTGTGTGGGTGTGTCTTTTGTTTTGCGTTTCTTCCACGATGTGCACGTTTGTTCCACGGTGTTCTTTTTTCCACAGCGCCCCCCGGGCCGTGCCTCCAAGGCCTCCGTGCGGGCTCGGCGCGGTCTGCTGGGGATCGGGCTTCCCGGTGTGCAGGCACCCAGGGGAGCTCCACCGTGGCGTCCGACGCCGAGCTGCCTCAGTTGCACGCTGGCCTCCGCGGCCGTCAATCGCCTTCATATCCTTCCTCCTCGCTCCTCCCTTTCCCTCCTCATCTTCCTCCTCCTCCTTTCCCTCCTCCTTCTATCCCTCCACTCCGGTTGCTGCTGCTGCTGCCCTTTCTTCTGGAACCGCGGACATCTACCTTCAGACATCTTAGAAATTATAAGCCACCTCTTCTTATAGTCCTCGTACTCCTCTTCTTCCTCATCGTCCTCCTCCGCTCCCCTTACCTCCTCCTGCTCTCCCGTCTCCTCCTCCTCCTCCTCCTCATCCTCCTCCTCCTCCTCAACGTCATCCTCTCCATCAATGTCCTCCTCCGCCTCCCTTTCCTCCATTTCGCCCTCGTCGTCCTGTTTTTGCAGCATCTCCATTTTGTTCCTCCTCCTCCTCCTCCACTCCAGCCGCTGCTGCCGCCCCTTCTTCTGGGACCACCTGCATTTGCTTGTAGAAATGTTAGATTCTCTCAGCCACCGCCCACACACTTTTACTTTCTCATCTTCTTCATCGTCCTCTTCCGCCGCCATCTCCTCCTCCTGCTCCTTTTTCTCATAAGCTTTCAATATGAACAATTGTTCCCTGTCGCAACCTCAGACGCGATGGTAGGGCGGCACAGGCGTTTCGCTTGAGACTTCCTCACCATATAATATCTAGAAGCTTCAATGTGCAACAGTTTCAGGGATGGAGGTCGGCGGCTGGCTTTCAAAATGTGGCTCTCGCTTGAGCGCGCGAACATGTGATCTAAGTGTTTGCGGCAGTTTGCAGGATGGAGGGCTGGTGGTTTTCAAAGTGTGGGCTCTCGCTTCAACGCCTTGAGCATCTGTTTCAAAATCTTCCAGCAATTTGAAGGTTTGGGAGCGGTTCCGTTTCAAAATGTTGTTCTCGCCTGAGCGTTGCGTGCATTCGTCTTAAACGCTGCAACAGTTTGAAGGGTTCGCATGGTGGAAGCCCCAGTACTACTGTCAGGACGCAAGATGACAGTCACGTTGAATCGCGGTTTTGAAATCCCAGGAGTAGTGTGCTTACGCGGTTTAGGATTGTCAGGACGCAGCATTCTCGTTGATTTGCGCCGCTGAAGTCCCAGGAGTGGTGTTCTTTCACGAGTGAGGATTGTCAGACGCGTGTCTTCCAATGAGCCACTTCCCGGAATGAACATACATGCTTGTAGAGGCAAAAGAGGACTTGAAGGGAGGGTTTTTGTTGTAACATCGTTGATGCGTCTTCGGTTCACGTGCACCGGTCCTCCCCCTCCTCCTCCTCCTCCTCCTCCTCCTTCTCCTCCTCCTCCTCCTCCTCCTCATCCGCATCATCATCATCATCATCATCATCATCATCATCATCATCATCATCATCATCATCATCATCATATCATCATCATCATCATCATCATCATCATCATCACCATCATCATATCATCATCATCATCATCATCATCATCATCATCATCATCATCATCATCATCATCATCGTCACCGTCATTATCATCATCATCATCAGCATCATCATCATCATCAGCATCATCATCATCATCCTCTCCCTCTCCCTCTTCGTCCACGTTCGCCTCCCCTTCCTCCTCTTCGTCCTCGTAGTGCTATGCTTGCCGCTTCTCCGTTTCCTTCTCCACCTCCTCATCAACATCTTCGTCCTGCTTCGCCTATCTCTCCTCCTCCTTCGATTCCTCTTCCTCGTATGCATCACCACCTTCATCAACATCATCGTCACCATCGTCATCCCTCTCCTCCCGCTGCTTCTCCTTGTGAGGTGCGCCTAGTGAACCTCCACGGCACGCCCTGCCGTGGCGACCTCAGCCCCATTTCTGCACTTTGGGGGGTTCGCACCGGGGCCGCTCGGCTTCGTTCAAAGAGGATGAAGTGGAGAATGGGGGGAAGGGAGGAGAGGCAGAAGGGGGAGGAAGGGGGAGGAGAGGGAGGAGGAGGAGGAGGAGGAGGAGGAGGAGGAGGAGGAGGAGGAGGAGGAGGCGGAGGAGGAGGAGGAGGAGGAGGGAGAGGAGGAGGAGGAGGAGGAGGAAGAGGAGGAGGCGGAGGAGGAGGCGGAGAAGGGAGAGTAAGAGCACTGGTGCCCAAGCTATATCGACTCTTCCGTTGTCGGGCTGGGGCAGTCGCAGCCGCCCGGTGAGCCACGCTGCCCCGGCTCTCCCGACCTGGGCAGTCTTCGCGACCCTCCTCTCCGCCGAGGGCCTCATCATGGGGCAGAAGCGGGTCGACCAGATCATGGAGAAGAGGCAGAAGGAACGCACCATCCCCACCGCGCCCCGCCAGAGCTCCAGCAGCGCCAGCCCTGCAGGCCGTGCGCTCTTCAAGCCACCCCTGGGCACGTTCAGGCCCTCCGTCCGCGTTCTTCGGTCCACTGCTCGGGGTGGCCCACCTGCCTTCCCCTCCAACGCCCTGCAGTGGTCCTCTCGTTCCGCTTCCCCTGACTCCCTAGCTCCTCCCCGCCCCTCCTCCCTTCTCCTCGGACTCTCCGTAGTGGTCCTTCCGTTTCTCCTACCTGAACTCCCCAGCTCCTCGCCTGCTTACTCGCCCTGCTCTCATCTGGCGTAGCGTTTTTTTTTTTGCACGAGTGTGGGAGGGGAGGCAGCAGAAGCATAAGCGCATGCCACAAATGGAGCGAAAGGGAGAAAGATCGAGATCAATTTAGCGACAACCCCTTGTTGTAATTTCCGGTATCGCCATCATAACAATGTTAGTCGTCATTATTATTCCATGCTTCTTTTTCCTCATGCTCGCCATACCCTGCGCATTCTCCCCATGCTCCTCAGCTCTTTTTGCGGAGGCTCCTCCTTGGAGAGCCTCTGGGGGCCTCACACATTTTTTCAAGCTTAAGGCCTTATGGAGGCCTTCTGGGCGTGTTCTGGGGGCCTCTGGGGGCTTCCTCGGGCCACCCTGCCTCCAACCGCGGTCTCCTTGAACGACCGGATCACGATTTGGAATGCTTCGGAGAGTGTCTTGGGGCCATCTTGGGCCGCCATGGGCCATGGGGCTCTCTTATGGCAATTTTGGACCCCTGTTGTGCCTTTTTGGGGGCTCTCTTGGACTGCCTGGAAGCCTTTTCTAATGGTTGTGGAGCGATTCTGGAGCCTCCCAGGCAGCCTCGGACGCCCAGGAAGCCGCCGTCTTGGAGCGTCGGGAAGCCGAACAGAGGAGAACCCAAAAATTTACCAAAACCCGCGAGAAAATCCATGCATTTTGCCTCTTGGGACGTTTTGGAGCGATCTTTAGGGGTATGGCGGCTTCTTGGGGGTCGTCGTGGACCATATCGGGGCTCTCTGGGGTCGTTTCGTGAGCGCGCCGGAACGCCTGGAACCCGTCTGGGGCAGTCTTCGGGCTCTCGTGAGGTTCTCCCGGGTCGTCAGGAGGGTTGCCCAGAGGCCTGGGGAGGGCCAAATTCGTTAGTCATCGGGCGCGTTCCACTACTCGCAACGTGCCTACTCGCAAACGCCTGAAAAGCATGTCTGCTTCGATGTAATTTATCGTAGATCCCCCGCGGCGGATCCAGGCGATTTGCGAGTAGCTACTTGGCGAGTAGTGCAACGCGCTCGTCTAGTTAGGGGGGCTTTTTCCGGCGTCACAGGCCCCATAAAATTAGCTTGGCGAAGAACCCCAAACGGATGCAGTTGTGAGTGCCGCAGTTGTGAGGATCGTCGTCGGTGGAATTCCATATGGCGCCGCAAAACGTGTGATGGGCGTGCCGATTTGGGGAGGTGGGCGGGTGCATGTCAACCCTCCCACTGGGACCTTCGGTGGGGCTCCCTATAGGGCCACGAAACGTGTGAGGGGTGTGCCGAAACGGGCGTGACGCCCACATGCGAACTGGAGCAATGGGACCTTTGGTGGAGCCACCTACGGGGCCACGAAACGTGTGTGGGGTGTGCCGAAACGGGCCTGACGCCCACATGCGAACTGCAGCAATGGGACCTTCGGTGGAGCTCCCTAGTCCACGGAACGTGTGAGGGGTGTGCCGAAACGGGCGTGCCGCCCACATGCGAACTGCACCACTGGGACCTTCGGTGGAGCTCCCTACGGGGCCACGAAACGTATGAGGGGTGTGCCGAAACGGGCGCGACGCCGACATGCGAACTGCACCACTGAGACCTTCGGTGGAGCTCCTTATGGGGTCACGAAACGTGTGAGGGGTGTGCCGAACCAGAGACGATGCAGGGATGGGAGGAGGGAGGAGGGGGAGGAGGAGGAGGAGGAGGAGGAGGAGGAGGAGGAAGGAAGGAACGCGGGGCGCTGTCTCTTCAAAACGAGGACCTCACACCACAGGATGGTTGGGAAATGTATGATTAGGAATATATACATATATATATATACATATATATATATATAGAGAGAGAGAGAGAGAGAGAAACAAACAAAAATATAAAGAAATGAACATACATAAACAAAACGAATATAGAGCTAACGAGAGAGAGGGATACACATAGAGAGAGCGAGAGGGAGAGAGAGAGAGAGAGAGAAACAAAAAAACATAACAAAAGATTAGGCATGCCGTGCCCCATGCATATTTGTTCGGAGGCGTCAGCGTGCGACAGGCAGGACGCATCGGGTGTCCGTGGTTCACTTGCCGAGGCAGTGTCAGTGCCGTCTTGGCCCATATGCTCATAGCGCAAGGACCTGCACCTGCAGCAGCATCCGCCACAGCTGCCCAGAGATTTCCGCCACACACGTACCCGACTGGCGGCGGCAACTACAGGCCACCAATGCCGCGCCCGACTGGCGGCATCCGACCAGAAGCTCAGAGATTCCCAGCGTATTTCCTACACTAACGAGATCAAGACTAGCAGACTGGAGGTACAAAGTCCAGAGCGGATGCCGACACCTCAGTTCGGGAGATTCTGGAGCTTCCACGCCTGCGCCGCAGCAGCCAACGACAACAGATCGGTGGCTGGCACTCCCACGCCTTGTGCGACGATGTGTTTTGCACTCGATCTGATACTTCAAATGCTGTCGCGGGGTTGGGTCGTTCGGGGATCGGTTCTGGGGCTCCTCCCAGCATGCAGGAGCCCTCTAAAACCACCAGGAATCCCCGACAATTCTTCGAGGTCCCAGAGGCATCCATGACCCACCCACCCCCCATCGCATGCCCACCTTCCTCCTCCCATGACTCCTCCTGGGACTGGCGGACTGCCTGCCCGCCTTGGAGCACACAGCGTTCTGAGCCCCGACTCGCCAGACAAACCAAATATCTCGAGCTGTTCAATGCGGGGTCCCTGGAGGCCTGGACCAGGGGGGGGGGGAGGAAGGGAGGGAGGGGGGGAGGGAGGGAGGGAGGGGGTGAGGGAGGGAGGGAGGGGGTGAGGGATGGAGGGAGGGAGGGAGGGAGGGAGGGAGGGAGGAGGAGGAGGAGAAGGAGGAGGAGGAGGAGGAGGAGGAGGATCCCTCGGGTCGCTTTTCTGGCCCGAGCCTCTTGCTGACGCTCCCAGGGCCCCTTGCGAGGGCCCGCACAGGCCGAACACCGAGAAACACCGCCGCCACGAGCTTCTCGAGACCTTGGAGGTCTGACTGCGGGTGCATGCAGTTGCTGGCGCTGGACTGGGTACATGATGTTGGAGGTCTGACGCTGGGCTGACTTCATGGACTTACTTGAAGAAAAAGGGGCTTCGTTGTTTACAGCATCGTTCCTCAGGTTCGGACCACCACCGTGCCCCTCCCGCTCGGAGCGAGGGTGAGGCGGCCTCCTCGCCGCGAGCCCGGCCGCCAGGAGGAAGAGGAGGCGGAGAGGCCCAGGGAGCTCCTCAAGGCCGCCCTCCGCTACCCCTGGCGCTCTCTCAGCCGCGGTGCTGCGCTGTGGCAGTGGCGTCCCCCCCCCTCCCCAACGCAACTCCTCCTCCTGCTCCTCCTCCTCTTCCTCCTCCTCCTCCTGGTCCCCCCTCTCCTCCCCTTCTTCATCCTCCTCCTTCTCCTCCTTATTCTCCTCCTCCGCCTCATTCTCCTCATCCGCCTCCCCCTCCTCCCTGGCCAACCCACCCCTGAAACCCTCCTCCTCATCCTCCTCCTCCTTCTCCTCGTCCTTCTCCTCCTCGTCCTCCTCCTCCTCCTCCCTCTCCTCCTCCTCCTCCCTCTCTTCTCCTCTCCTCTCCTCTCCTCTCCTCTTCGCTCCTTCTCCGCAACTGCTTCACCTGAATACTGCTCCTCCTCTCTCCCCCGAAGATGGCCCAGGAACTGCCCGCCCCCCTCCGCATGTTGCCATTCTACGCACAGGATTTCATGATTCGGTCTTTCCCTTTTTTCCAATCGGAACGCTGCTGGCGCATCGACATGGTGCTGCCGCTGCAGCGTTGGCCTCACTGTACGATCGGCACTTCGCTCCCATGGTTCAGAATGGCCTTCGTATCGCTCGGACGTGTCCACTATTTCTCGGCGGGGATTATTAAGGAGCATCCTGGGTCATTCTGCGAAAAAAAAACACGCACGAAACCGAAAAAAGCACAGGGAATGGACGTCCGAGCGACGGGGAGTTCCGTTTTTTCAATCGGAACGCTGCCGGCGTATCGACATGGTGCTGCCGCTGCAGCGTTGGCTTCACTGTACGATTGGTATCTCGCTCCCATCGTTCAGAATGGCACTCCTGCCCCAGCGCGAGCCACTTTTCTGGATCCGAGTGCTTCTTCGTCGTTTGTCGCCTCGCTCCGTTTCCCTCCCCCGCCTTCCCGTGGTCGTCCTGCACTTCCCGCTTCTCCCACTCCTGCTCGTGCTGCTGCTGCTGCTGTCCCTCCTCGTCCTCCCTTCTCCTCGTCCTCCTGCTCTTCCTCCTCCTCCTCATCCTCCTGCTCATCCGCCCCCTCCTGCTTCAAGGTACGCAGATTCATCCTCTCTCCTCTCATCCCTGCGCCTCCCTGTTCCAGTCGTCTGTTTGCGACCAACGCCTCCCGTTCTGAGGAGGAGAAGGACACATTGGAGATGATGGAGAAGGGAAGGTCGGAGGAGAGGGGGAACATGAGGAGGAGGGTCAAGAAATGGACGAGCAGAAGCAGGGGGAGGAGGTTAAGGTAGAGGCGGATGGAGTAGAAGGAGGATCATCAGGAGAAGAAGGAGGAGGAGGAAAAGGAGGAGGAAAAGGAGGAGGAGGAAGGATGAGGATGAGGAGGGGGAGGAGGACCAGGGTATGTAAGCCAAAGATGCGCACATGCTGTTGCCGCACGCCCTCCCGTCCCAAGTCCCGTCTTCACACGGCCCTACAGGCGTGCCCCTCCATGGCATGAAGCACCCTCCCTGAAAGCCGCAGACTCGGGCCGTCATGCTTGCGAGGGCCCCGCTTCGAGCATCCGTGGCGCGCAGGGGCCATGATCGGACAATCCAGCGAGGTGGTGCCCAGCGATATCCCGCTCTCGCAGGAAGGACCGCCCCCA
>CAUYUJ010000570.1:533836-543836 GCA_963575745.1 Prorocentrum cordatum
GAGGAGGAGGAGGAGGAGGAGGAGTGCGCCCTCGGCTCCCCGAGGCGGCGGCCCCCAATGATCTCGTGCCTCCGGCCCGCCTCCAGCTTGTCAGTCGACCGCCTTCCGGCTGCTTCTGGCTTGCTGCCCGTCTGTCCCGGGTAGGCTCAGAGCCGGGTGTCGCTTGCCTTTGGCTGGCCTTGCGTCTACATTCAGCTTGCATCTGGCGCTCTCAATTTGCTTGGCCGCCTCTTCACATCTCCACAGAACTTCCAGCTGGGTTCACACCAGCTTCACGCTCTTGGAGTACGTTCGGTGCCGAATTGGTCGGGGATGTGAGCGCCAGTCGATGCACATGTCGTCGGGCTTGGTACTGGCATGACAGTGTGTGGTGAGAGGCGTGCGCCTCTGACACAAAACGACAGCTCGCACCATTTCTGTGAGGCAACCGTGATATAGATTGTTGTGCACAGGAGTTCGAGGCGTAGTATTCATGTATTCATGTGGGACGTGACAGTCGCAGCTTGGTTCTGGTGTATCAGGTCAAAACCAAATCCCAGCCTTGACAGAATGCAAAGACATGCCGCGTGCGTGTGGCATTGCCTGTGTGTTGTCTTGCCGATTTCTCGCGAAGTGGTACGAGGCTAAAGTTGCGAAGTGTAAGGAAGAGTGGGTCTTCGACCCGAAGTCCATCGCTCCAGACGACGCGCTTGTTATAGAGGAGAGCACCCGTCGACATCACCCGTGCCCCATGCACGTCGATGCTGTCCGTCCATGAGCCACGCTACATCATACAGGTGTCGGAAACAGTGAAGCAACACTCACGGCGCAACATATGGTGTGAACTCGCCCCCCCTGGTGTGAACTCGCCCCCCCTTCCCCCGAATGCAATGTTGGGCTCGGATCTTCCGAGTTTGAGTGTCGGACCAGTGATGCGTATACGTGCCGACTTTGAAATGCGGGGGGATGGGGGAAGTGTTGCTTAATTTTCCCCTCAACCGTATCATGATGGAATCTGAATCTCACTCTCAGTATCATGTCCGCCTCGTGTTTCGTCTTCCTCCTGTGGCTCCTGCATACTCCTGTTGCCCACTCTTCCTCATCACTCCTTGTCTTGATTTCTCTTCCGTGCACTGGTAAGAAGGCCGCCAGGGACGGGGACACTTGCCCTGGAGGAGGAAGGAGGAGGGAGGATGGACGAGGAGGAGAATGTGGAGGAGGAGAAGGAGGAGGAAGGAGGAGGAGGAGGAGGACGCGGGATGAGGGAGAAGGACGGCCGCCAGGGAGGAGGAGGGAGGACGGAGGAGGAGGAGGGCGCAGGAGGAGGGAGAAGGAAGGAGGAGGGACGAGAAGGAAGGGGCTACGACGAGGAGGAAGAGGAAGGAGAGCGGAGGGGGTCTGCTCACCGCCTGTCCGTTTGTGAGTTGTTGTCGTCGTCGTCGTCCCTCATCGTAGCCGCCGCCGTCGTCGCCGTCGTCGCACCCGTCGTCCATTCGGATTCGTGCTCGCACGCAGACGCTCACAGCGGGACGTGCCAGGGAATGAGATACACGCATGGGGATTTCCGGGTCGAGTGATTTTAGACAAAATTTCCAGATCATCGACCCGTCCGTGGGCCATTTGCAATGTTAGCGCGTCAAGCGGGAATGCATTATTTGGACGTCGTTGTGCGACGTTCGGGGCCATGAATGCAAGTGAAACGAAGTATGTTCTTGCTTGGGTGGCCAGCCCGTGGCAATGTGGCACCTAGTGTTGAGGACCAGAATGCAAGGGAAACAGCTGGCTCTTCTCAGCGCCATGAGCCAGGTGTGCTGTGAGCGCGCCATGCGGAGGGGGTGGGGGGGCTCTGATTGGGAATATGTGACATCATGTTGCGGCCCAGAATGCAAGTTTAAGGCGTGGCTCTGCACACCCACTTATTCGGGTGACCCACCCGTCCGTGGGTCACTTGCGCTGTGAACGCGCTAGACGGCGCATGTATCATCTGGCAAATAGTGGTTTCAAGTTCGGGCCCAAAATGCAAGTGAAACGCATTGCTTTACACACCCAGCCTTCGAGTGGCCCAACCGTCGGTGGGCCGCCTGAGCTGTGAGCGCGCTATACAGGGAACGTGTCGTATGCCACTGTATCAACTCATGGCGAGGACCAGGATGCAAGCTGACCAAATGGTTTTCAGAACCAGCTCTCATGAGCTAACCAATCGGTTTTCACAACAAGTTCTCATTTGATCCACCCTTGTTGTGAGCAGGGGGCGCTATGCGGCATGATGCTGAGGCCCAGAATGCAAGTAGCATTGACTGTTTGCCGTACCAGGCTTCTTGGCGACACCTAGTCCGCGGGACACTTGCTCTACGAGCTAGGCGCGCAGGCAACGTATTGTATAGTGATGTGACACTTAGTACTTAGGCCCACAGCGCAAGTTGGAACGGTAGGTATGTCACACCCAGTTCCCGAGAGACCCACCAGTCGGTGGGCCACTTGTTCTGTGAGCGCGCCACTCGAGGAACGTTTGCTTTGGCAGAGCTTGAACGAGTGGTGAGGCCTAAAATGATAGTGAGCCGCTTGGCTTTTCACCATTTATTTTCGGGTGACCCGCCAGTCGGTGGGCCACCTGATTTCTGAGCGCGCCACACGGGGAACGTATTACATGACATTGTATCGCCTCATGTTGAGCCCCAGAACGCAAGTGAAACAGCTAGTTGATCAATTTAGTTTTCGGGTGAGCCGCCAGTTCTTGGGCCACTTGTACTGCGAGCGCGCCGTACGGGAAGCGCACGATATGGAAGCAGTTGACCTAATCAAGTGGTCCATAAAACTATTTGTTTGTGACGCCGGGTTTGTGGGTGACCCGCCTGCTCGTGGGTGACCCTTACGTTGGGAGCAAGATACAGGGCACGTGTTATTGGGCAGTGCTTGGCTTCATGCTGAGAGCCAGAATGCAAGTGAAACGGTGGGTTCTTCACAACCAGTTTTCGGGTGACCCACCCGTCCGTGGGACACTTACTCTGTGAGTTGGCCGGAAGGGGGGTGCTTGTTGGCAAGTGGACCAATTTGTTTATGACACTTGGTTTTCAGGTGTCTCGCCAGTCCGTGGGCCACCCGTGCTGGGTACGTGCCACATGGGGAACGGATTCTTTGGCAGTGGTGAACGAACGCTGAAGCCTGGAAAACATTTGAAAACACATGATTTTCCACATCCAGATTTCGGGTGACCCACCCGTCGATAGGACACTCGTGTTGTGAGCGGCCATACGGGGAGCGTACCACATGGATGTTGAACCAGATATTGAGGCCACTGTTCAAGTGACACGATTGTCGTTCCAAATCTCGTTTTCGCGTGACCAGCCCGTCCGTGGGCCACCTGTGTTGTGACCGCGCCATACGGGTGAGTACCATCTGGACGGCTGACTTGCCGGCTTGCAGTTCTCGTGGGAAAAGGGCTCGTGCGATCGCGTGTGCGAAAATCATTGCGCGAAAAAGGTGGGAGCATATTGGCGCAAGATCAGGGATATTCCTTCTACCTACAAGAGAAAACTGGGCATGCCACCGTCACCACCACCCCGGGCCCCCAGGCATACGCCGGCGGCCTCCCCTGATAACAGAAGAGAGCGCCCTGAGATGGCCCAAGAAAGCCCGAAGAGAGCGCCCTGAGGCCTACATCGGGCCCCCCAAACGGCCAGAAACGCCTCCCAGACTGCCCCAGAAAGGCCCGAAACGGCCCCAAGGCGGCCCAAGAGCGCTCCGAGAGATCCCAAGACAGCCTCGACACGACCACAGAGGCCCTGAAGACGGCCCGGGAAGCCCCCCAGGAGGCCCCCAAGAGGCAAACATCGTCAAATTCCCATCGGAAAACGCACATGTTTAGCATATTCCTGATTTCGGTCCTCACAGCGCCCAGGACGGCCAAAGCGGCGCCCGATCTCGCCCCAAGACGGCCCAAGAGGGCTCCAAGTTGGCCCAAGAAAGCCCCAAGACGGCCAAGAGGGGCCCCGGAGGGTCCCGGAGGGGTCCCAGGAGAGCCCCAAGAGGGCCACAGGAGGCCCCCATCGACGGCCCAAGAGGGCCCCAAGACGGCCCAAGCCCCCCCAAGAGGGCCCAAGAGAGCACCAGGGCGGCCCAAGAGGGGGCCCCCAGCTGGCCCCAAAGAGCACCAAGAGGACCCCCAAAAGGCCCAAGAGGCCCCCAGACCCCCAAACAGGCTTCCCGAAAGTCTCCCAGGAAGCTTCCCAAGGATAGAGGGGCGCCGTGCGAACTGTGCCCCTGGACCCGCACGTGTGGAGCTCCCATGAGCTCCTGGTGGGCCACGATCCGTGTGAGGGCCGTGCCGAAATCGGCGGGGGGACGCCATGTGAACCCTACCTCCATATGGGGCCGCAGGATCTTCGCTTGCACTCCCTCTGAGCTTTCCCACAACCCACTTCTCCTCCTTCCCTCCCCCATCCTTCTCCTCCTCTTCCTCCTCCTCCTGTTCCTTCCTCCTCCTGTTCCTTCCTCCTCCTCCTCCTCCTCCTCCGCCTCCTCCGCCTCCTCCTCCTCCTAGCACGTGGCCGTCCTGGCTAGTTGCATTCATGAAAACTCGGCGTCTGAAACATGCACGGATTTCGCAAGGCTGGTAGGACTTACTAACAGAGCGCGTGAAGCTGTCTGCGATAGACGATCTTACTACGCCGGTGTAGATTTGTTGGCCCTAGGACCGCTTCCCAAGGTAGGAAGTTTCAAAAACCAGGGTCAAAGGCCACCTGAATGCGGAAAACTTCGAACAGTTGTCAGACGATTGGTGCAAGGTTCGGGGCAACCAGTGGGCGGACACTCACGCTAAGGCGACGGCGAGCTTGAGGAGCAGAGTCTTGATGTCACCTATTTGCGAATGTTTCTGGTTTGTTGCTGAGGCCTCGAGCAGGCGCCAGCCAGGCCGAATCACCGGTTGGCCTGGGGAGGCGCCGCAGCAGCCACCGCCGCCAGGGCTGCCACCGCCGCCAGAGCTGCCAAGGGAATGATTCGAGGTCCCGGTCAAGGCTGCCGAGGCTGTTGCCAAACCCTGCCCCTCCTCTTCCCCCTCCGCGGGCTTGCCAACCCGCCAGGGGCCAGGAGTTTCGGTGGATCCGAAACGGATGGGCATGCATGAGGTGCCTCATCCGTGGGCGCTCGGACCCTTCTGTCCCTTCGTTCACTTGTGTACATAGGCTCGAGCCCTGTTCTGCGAGCCTTGGCCCAACAGCCCCAAGGCCACAGCCTGTTCTTGACCGGCACCCCCGATGTGGCCACCCTTTTCTGCGGCATGGTGTGTGGCTCTGTTAGCGGAGGGGTGAGGCTAGGAGGCCTCGCCAGTGGTTGCAAAGGCGGGCCAACGTCCGCTCCGTCATCGGCTCCATCCCAACCACCGTCGTGGGAATGTCCCGCTTGAAGAGCTGGTGTCGCTTGTGGATTTCATTGATGCCTTGGACGGCGGTGTGTCCCAGGCTTCGACGGGGAGTGCGAGGGTCTAGCCACTGGGTCTCTTGTCACCAATGAGCGGGGTGCAGGTGCCCTGGTGGTTTAGCCCCCCCCTCTCTCTCCCGTCTTAGCCTTCTGCGTTGAGATGTGTCGAATATAATCCTCCTTCTCCTCCTCCTCTTCCTCCTCCTCCTCCTCCTTCTCCTTCTCCTCACACTCTGCACCTCTTACCCACGCCTCACCCTCCTCGTGCTCCTCCTGCTGGTTGCCTCCCTCCACCTCCTCCTTCTTCTTTTCTTCGTCCAGCGACCTCGGGAACCAAACTCTGATGCTCAGTTTCCCTGGCCACACCCATCATTGCAGATGACGCTGCTGGTCGCGCACAAGCCACACTCCTGGTTTGGATTGGCGCTTTTGCCCGAGCGCTTGTCACATCCCTGTCTGGGAGTCATGCTGCCGTCTGCGCGCTGGCCCAATCATTCATGGAGTGTGGTATTCTTTCCGCAGCGCCAGCCATATCCCTGATTGACTATTGTGATGCCGCTCACTGTTCCCGCGGCCCTCATGGGAGAATGGATGGGAATGGTGCTCCACCCAAGCGCCAGCGACATCCATTTCCATGATTTGTGCTACCGCCCTAGCGCTGGCCGCATTCGTGAGTGAGAATGATACTCTCGTCTGAGCCTTGGCAACATCCGCCTTTTGCGAACGTCACCTCCAGCACGAGAGAACTGACGACTACAGCTGCCTTCCCTTCGCGCTGTGGGCGAGTGCCGAAACTGGCGTTCGGTCTGGACGAAACTCGTCGGGTCCGTTGCCAATCGGGGCTGCGCCAGGTTAGCCTCACCGACATCAGGTTCGGGAACGGGTCGTGGCAACCTTGCGGCTACATCAACACGCTAACCGCAGAGTCAATACAACACGTAGGTGCAATAATCATTCTTAGAAGGCGAAGCGCAGCGAACCTTAACATCTTGTGAATACATGTATACATACCTACATACATACATACACACATACATACATACAAACATACATACATACAGACATACATACATACATTCATACATACATACATACATATATACATACGTGCATGCATGCATGCATGCATGCATGCATGCATACCCACATCCATCCATCCATCCATCCGTCCATCCATCCATCCATCCATCCATCCATCCATCCGTGCATGCATGCACGCATGCATGCATGCAAACATACATACATACATACATACATACATACATACAGACAGACAGACAGACAGACAGACAGACAGACAGACAGACAGACAGACAGACAGACAGACAGACAGACATATATATAGAGAGAGAGAAACAACAAACAACAACATCAACAATGAGAGGGAAAGAGAGAGAGAGATGGATGCAATATCGAAGATGCCTATGGTGAATCACCGCCGCCCCCTGCCTTGTAGGATACGCCTATGTGGCCAAACGTTTGGATAAAGTTTGGCCACGCTGTTGGACCATGCGTTCCCCCAGCCGTAGGATGAGGAGAGGGAGGGAAAAGGAGGATGAGGAGAAGGATAAGGAGACATGTTGGGAGCCTTTTGGGTCAGGAGGCCTCTTGGGGACCTCTTAAGGGCCTCATAGGCATATTGGGGGCCTTTGGGAGCTTTGGAGACGCCTCTTTGGCCGTCTTACGACGTTCCTGGCCTGTCTGACGCCGTCGGAAGCCGTCTTGGGAGCCTCTCTGGGCCGTCTTGGGGCCCTCTTGGGGCGCTTCAGGGTCGTTTTGAAAACCATCGTGGGCGTTTTGGGGGCCTCTTGGGCCGTCCTGGGGCCATCTTGGGGGCCTCTGCGGCGCTCTGGGGGCGATATTGGGGGCCTCCTGGGCCGTCTTGGGCCATCTGAAGGCCGAAAAGAAACACACGCCTCATGGAGTCATTTTGGGCTGACTTGGTGGCTTCTTGGGCGAACTTGGAGGCACCTTGGACCCTCTTGGGCCGTCTTGGAGGCCATCCTGGACCATCTTGGACGAGCTTGGAGGCCATCTTGGACAATCTTGGCCGCCTTAGAAGCGATTGGGCAAGTTGTTCGGCGGATTGCGCGGCCTTCCTGGTGGCCGGCGCGCTGTGCCAAAGCCCCAGGGGGAGTTCTAAAAGAACGACGACGCCTACGGCGAATCACCGCCGCCCCCTGCCATTTTGGAAGCGCCTATGTGGCCGCACGTTGAGGCAGACCTGACAAGCTATCGGACCATGTGTTCCCCGAATCGGTTTGGAAAGCCTTCGGGGAACACGTGGGCATCTTGAAGGTCATCTTGGCCGCCTGGAGGCCATTTTGACCCTTTCGGGCCTTCTTGGAGGACGTCTTGGAGGGCTCTTGGGCCGTCTTGGAGGCCATCTTGAGCGTCTTGGAGGCCTCTTGGGCCGTCTTGGGGGCCTCTTGGGGCCGTCCTGGGGCCATCTTGGGCGATCGCTGGGGGCACTTAGGCCGTCTCGAGCCGTCGGCAGGCCGAAGAAAAAGCAAATGCCACAAAAACTCATGGGAAATCAATGATCTTGGCCTTGTCGGGCCTTCCTGGAGGCTCTCTTGGAGGCCTCTTGGGCCGCCTGGGGCCATCTTAGTGCCATCTTCGGCCGTCTTGGTGGGCCCCTGGCCCGTCCGACGCCGTCGGAAGCCGTTTGGGGTCCTCTGGGAGCCGACTTGGGCCTTCTTGGAATGCTCCAGGGCCGTCTTGGAGGCCATCTTAAGCGTGTTAAAATGCTCCTGGGCCGTCTTGGGGGCCTCTTGGGGCCGCCTTTGGGGCCTCTTGGGCCGTTCTGGGGCCATCTTGGAGGCATCTTGGGCAATATTTGGGGGTTCTTGGGCCGTCTCGGGCCGTCGGAAGGCCGAAAAGAAGCAAATGTCAAAATCCGTCAAAAAAACCCACGAAAATCTGTGTTTCTGGCCTTTTCTGGCCTTCCTGGAGGCTCTCTTGGAGGCCTCTTGGGCCGTCTTGAGCCAGCTTCGAGCCAACTTCGGCCATCTTGGTGGGCTCCTGGCCCGTCTGACGCCGTCGGGAGCCGTCTTGGGGGCCTCTCTGAACCGACGTGGGGTCCTCTTGGGGCGCTTCGGGGCCGTCTTGGAGGCCATCTTGGGCGTCTTGAAGGTCTCTTGAGCCGTCTTGGGGCCCTCTCGGGGCCGTCTTAGAGGCCTCTTGGGCCGTCATGGGGCCCTCTTGGAGGCCTCGTTGGCGATGGTGGGGCGATCTTGGCGGCCTCTTGGGTCGTCTTGAACCGTCGGAATGCCGAGAAGAAGCAAATGCTAAAATCCTTCAAAAAACAAAAAGGAAAATCTATGATTTTGGCCTCTGCGGGCCCTCCTTGAGCACCTCTTGGAGGCCTCTTGGGCCGTACCGAGGCCTCTTGGGCCGTCTTGGGCCATCTTGAGGCTATCTTACCATCTTGGGTAATTACATCTTGGGCCGTCTTGGAGGCATTTTGGGGCCATCTTAGCCGTCTTGGAGGCCATCTTGGCCGTCTGGGATGCATCTTGGAGGCCATCTTGGGTCGTCGTGGAGCTGTCTCGACCAGGAAAAATCCAACGCTTGGTCTGGGCATATTTCGGCATCTTTTCGGGTGGCCGGCGGGACGCGCCGGAGCCCCAGGGAGAGTTCTTTTGGAAAAAGAGCCAAAACCAAAAACGATAGGATTCAGCACGCCAGGCACCCCTCTTGCAATCAACAGGGGGCGGCGGATCGAATCAGAGTCCTCAGGGACGCTGCTTGGGGTCTCTTCGGAGGAGCGCTCTCGGGGGCCTCCAGGGGGCAGTTATGAGGTCTCTTGGGGGTCTCTGGAAGGCCTCTTGGGATCCCCTTGGGGGCCTCTTGGGGCTTCCCAGAGGCCTCTCGGGGCCTCTTGGGGGCCTCTTGGGGGCTTCTCGGGGGCTTCTTGGGGCCTCCTGGCGGCCTCTCGGAGCCGAGGGCTCGAAACATCCGTTCGAGCCCCCTGTCTGGGCCCCCTCTTGGATCCGTCTGGCGCGCTTCTTGGGCCGTCGTGGAAGCCTCCAGGACCCTTTTTGGGAGCTCTCCTGGGCCGTTTTGGGGCCCTCCTGGGCCGTTTTGGGGCCCTCTTGGGCCGTTTTGGAGGCCTCTTGGGCCGTTTTGGGGCCCTCCTGGGCCGTCGTGGAGGCCTCCAGGACCCTTTGGGGAGGCTCGCCTGGGCGCTCTCCTGGGCCGATTTTCGGGGCCCTCTCGGGCCGCCGTGGGGCCCTCGGCCTCGTCCGGCTGTCTCGGGGCGATGCCGGGGGGCTCCTTGGGCCGTCTGGTAGCGTCGGGAAGCCGGGGAGGCGAGAACGCCAACAGCACTCAAAACCCGAAGGAACATCCATGATGTTTGCCTCTCGGGGCCCTCCTGGAGGCTCTCGGAGGCCTCTTGGGGCGTCTGCGAGGCTTCTTGGGCCGTCTGGAGGCCATCTTGGGCGTCTTGGCGTGATTTGTCTGCGAGTCTGTGCCCTCCTGGACCGTCTGTGGGCGGCCTCCCGGGGCTTTCTTGGCCCGTTCTGGGGCCCTCCTGAGCGAGGGGACCGTCCCTGAGGCCCACGCGAAACAGCCCGGGAGCGCCCGGGAGCGTCCAAGA
>CAUYUJ010000570.1:548836-553836 GCA_963575745.1 Prorocentrum cordatum
GCAATTGTTGGAGGCTGCCGACCGCAGGAAGGCTGGAACTAGCGAGGCGGCCGCCGCCGCCGAGGAGGAGGAGCAGGAGGAGGAGCAGTCACGATGGCTCTGGTTGACGCCTACTCTCATCCTGCAAGCTGCACCGCCGCCTGTGCACCCCCAGGCGCTGACGGACAGGGATGCTGGCACGATGGGGAGGGTGCGAAGGAGAGTGACGCTCGCGGAGAAGGGCTGCTGGACAGACCTGCTGCGGGAGTACATTGACGAGAAGCGGGCGCGGGCAGGCCATCCAGGGGACCTGGGGACGCAGGACCTTCGGCGCCGAGGAGAGGTATCGAAAGGTCGCGAAGAAGATGATCGGCAAGGGCATGAAGCAGGCGCGGGATATCCTGTGCCGGGCTAGGAAGGCGCCCGATGACGACGCCACGGCCGCTGAGGTCGAAAGATTCATTGCCGAAGATGGCGGGCCTCACGAGGAGGAAGAGGAGGAGGAGGAGGAGGAGGAGGAGGAGGAGGTTCGCCGCGTTGCCACTGCCATCAAGCAGCGCGTCGCCAACACCTAGCCTCAGAACCGGCCTAGGGCGACCGTCGCGCTTTGCAGGAGGACTGACACAACTTCAATACGACTGCCGAGCCGGGGCCGTCGTCTTGGAGGAACGTCTACATCCAGCTGGTGGCCGAAGACGCCGATGGCATACTCCTGCTCAGGCGTTGGGTGGCTTACTGGCAGCAGTGCGCCGTCTCACCGCCTGTGGCCACACTGCGGGCTGCTGCCATCGTGGCCGCTTTGGACGATGGCACGATGAGGGCGAGAGTCGATGAGAGTGGGCAGGCTGTCGCAACACGAAAGAACCGCCCCATCGCGATGAGCGAGGCGCCTGTAAAGTATGCTGAGACGGTTGCTGTGAGGGAGACGCAGAGCAATGGCAGCCAAGCATACAGTCGAGGCGGACTACTAGGTCGACCCTGCCAAAGCAAGGGTACCCTCGTGTCCCGTGCTTCCCGATCCATGCCTTCTCACATTTCCGTGGCAATGTGGCCCTCGGACGGGTCTCGTGTCCTCCCCGCGTGTCCTCTCCAATCAACCCCGACTGCACCCGTGGGCGGCCGGTGGGCGTTCCAGTTTACTCCGCCAAGTTGCGGGCTTTCGGGCCCCCCGCCGAGCTGGCCGGCAGAGTCATGGGAGCAGTTGCAAGAGATTGGCTGTCGAATCGCGAATCGCGTTGAGTCAACCTGTCGGCCAGTGCCCGTGGCCACCTCACCGCGGCGTCGCACGAAGAAGAACGGAGGAAGAGAGTGAAGGAGCTGAGAGGACCGACGCGGCACGAATGACGAGGGTTGGAGGAAGAGTGGAAGGAAAAGGCTGAGGAGAACGAGGAGGAAGGAGCAAGCGTGCGAGGGAGGGAGGGAAAGGGAAATAGGATGCAGAGAGGGAGGGAGAAACAGAGAGGAGGGAGGGAGGAAGGAAGGAGGGAGAGAGAGAGGGAGGAGAAAGGGCACCGGGAGGAAAGCTTAAAGCAAGGGTGCAGGAGAGAAGAGGGAGAAGCTTGCGTACCAGATGTGGCAGAAGCGCAGGTGGGATGTAGCAAGCCGTCTGTTGGGCATAGCTGGCTATACGCGGGGCAGGATTTGGCCACGCGCAGGGTACGAGCCTTCCCGATCGCTAGAAAGGTGCAATCGGGTCATTTTGGAAACCAGCGATTTCTCTAGAGCCTTTGCACCCGCAGGTGGGATCGTGGATGAAGGCTAACTCCAGTGAGTTCTCCAAGCCGACAACATTGGAAGTTGTCAGAAAGGAGCACGGCTTCACTCGGCCTGCGCCGTGTACTCTATCATCGCTTCTTGGCACCGTGACTCTACATCCACAGACATCTTCTTCATCTGTCGTGTCTCCTGCCGAGGCCCTTCCTTGTCCAATAGTTCCTCCTTCTTGATTTTCCGCTCGTAGCAGATCTCACGCCACATGTTTCCATGCCTCTTTCTCTCTCTCTCTCTCTCTCTCTCCCTTTCTCTCCACCGTTATCCCGCTAGTGGATGTATATATATATATATATATATATATATCAAAAGAGGTGATGTGTGAGGACAAGTATGACATGTGTACGAGTGTATAGGTTATCTACATAGAGATATATATATATATATATTCATGTATGTGCGTGCGTGCGTACCCATACACATGAACATAACACTGCATTGCCACTTCGCGTCACGCACCTTGGTCTGCCAAAGTTCGTGCATTGCTGGAGGAAGCGATCGATCGAGAGAGAGAGGAATGTCTACATATATATATATATATGTATACACATACACGTATAGAGTGAGAGAGAGAGAGATAACAAAAACACAAGCAACAACATGAATCAGATGTTGCTGACCATTTCTGTCCCCGATTACGCTTTTAGCGTTCTCTTCTGTTTTCTCATTATGCCTTTTCTCCTCGTCCTCGTTTTCGCCCTTCCTTGTGAGCCCTTCGCCGTCTTCCTTTTCGTTTTTTGGCGGGCGGAGGATCATCCATTGGGGGTCTCTAGAGGGCCTCTCGAATACGTCTCAGGGGGCTTCTTGGGGGCCTCCTAGGAGCCTTTCGAGTGCCATCATGCTGCAAAGCGCGGTATCCTTCAAAGACCAAGACGCCACGTGGAGTGCTTTGGGGGGCATCGCGGGGTCATCTCGGGCAGTATTGGGGCTTCATTGGGGCCGTCTTGTGGCTTTCTTGGGCCGTCTGGCCCGTCTTGGGAAGATCTTGGTGGCCTGTTCGGCGGTCTGGAACGCCCGGTAGGCCGAAGAAGAGGATGCCCCCAAATCGCACGGAACATTGCAGGACGTCCGTGTTGTTTGCGTTTTGGGGGGCCCCTGAGGGCCTTATGTGTGTCGTCTCGGGGCGTCTGGGGGGGTTATGAGGACAGTTGGGTGCCACCCTCAGGCATTTCCGCTTTAAACTTCATCTCTCGTGAAGCCGTCTCTGTAGGGGCGTCCAGGAGTTCCTGGGGCCCGAAATTAATTGTGGGGGTCACCTGTCGGGGGTCCAGCATTAGTTTTGTCACGCAGCTAGGTATATGCACGCATGCTTTTATTCATAGTTATTGTTGTGTGCATCTGCATACGCAATGACATCATTTATCGACATGCATGTGTACATGGTATCCTAGAGTATGCATTATTGTGTTGTGTATGACGCAGTATCCGATGATACAAGAGTTGCGAATCTCATGCCATATCATTACAGAGAGCATGGTAGACTTTGCAAAATGATACCCTAAACAGTGTACACACTGAGAGGGTCTTGCTTGCCTTTCAAGGAACTGGGCCTACTTACCGCCACGGCCGCCATGTGCCCGTCCATCGCCGCGCCAGTCTTCCAAATAAGATGCCCGTTTGCAGCCCCGGCGGCCCCGTTCCCTCACGCCGCTGCCGCCCCGTTGCACCCCCCCCCTTGCATTGCAACAATCGCTTTGCGTTGCAGCCGCAGTGCATTGCAATCGCACTGCATGGCGTTGCAAGCGCATTGCATTGCACAGCCTCGAAGTCATTTGAATTTGTTTGCGTTGCTTTGCCTTGCTTTGCATTGCGTTGCATTGCATTGCGATGCGTTGCTTTGCATTGATTTGCCCTGATTTGCACCGCTTTACATGTCGTTATATTTCGCTGCATGTTTTTTTGTTTTTTTAAGTATTGTGCGTTGATTTGTGTTGCATTGCTTTGCATTCCTTCACACTACGTTGCGCCGCTTTGCATTGCTTTGCGTTGATTTGCATTGCGTTGCGTTGCTTGGCATTTCTTGGCATTGGTTTGCAGTGCCCTACTCACACCGATTGCACCACGTGGTTTGCATTGCACCGCCTAGATTGCGCCGCCTTGGTTACAAAAGATCAATGTCTGGGGTCCATGCTGGCGAACATAGTACAACGTGGTATATACATGTAGATACGTACATACATACATACATACATACATACATACAGACATACAGACATACGTACATACATACATACACATGTGTACGCACGTATCTATCATTTCTGTGCACCTACATACAAATGTACGTGTCTATATATCTGTATACACATGCATTCCCCGGGGAGTGTTTGCACTCACGGGCTCTTGCCTCTTCGGAGGAATTGGGCCCGTCTGCGGGCCCAGCGGCTCCGTTCCCGCCCGTCGCCGCCCCATTCCTCCACACAACAAGCCCGTCTGCGGGCCTGGCGGCCCCGATCCCGTCCGTCGCAGCACCACATAATTCATGCCGCACAGCTCACGCCACGTAGACTGTACCACATAGCACATAGCGTACACCACATAGCTTGCACCGCGCACACTGCACCACACAGCCTGGCACCACACATGTTGCACCACATAGCTTGCTCGGCACAGATTGCACCACACAGCGTTCACCACTTAGCTTACCCCACATAGCTTGCACCACACATATTGCGCCACATAGCTTGCACCACATACATTACACTACATAGCTTGTGCCACATAGTTTGCAACACATAACTTGCACCACACTAGATGCACAAACTAGCTTGCACCGCATCGCGTGCACCACGCATATTGCACCACGTAGATTGGATCACATAGCTTGCATCACACAGCGTACACTTCTACAGAACAAGAGGCACTCTTTCGGGTCAATGTATGTATGTATTTATGTGTGTGTGCCTGCCTGTCTGTCTGTATGTATGTATGTATACACGTAGGTAGGTAGGTACGTACGTACGTATGTATAGGTGCATCTGTACATACTTCGTAGCACCCCGCAGTTGCGGTTAAGAGTGTGGGCGCGGTGAGGACGTTCGCAGTCTGCGAGGCTCTAAAGAAGCCCGCCGCAGACGCCTACGTTTTACACATTATACAACGGGCCCGCCGCAGGCGCTGATTTTTCGTTACAGCAATGTGGGTGGATCGCGGGGTGGGTCGCGGGTGGGTCGCGGGTGGGTTGCGGGTGGGTCGCGGGCCGGGTCGTGGGTGGGTTGCGGGTGGGTCGCGTGTGGGTCGCGGGTGGGTCG
>CAUYUJ010000570.1:558836-585970 GCA_963575745.1 Prorocentrum cordatum
CGACCAATTTGCGACCCTCCCGCGACCTACCCACATTGGTTTAACGAAAAGATCGGCGCCTGCGGCGGGCTCGTTGTATAATTTGTGAAGCTTTGGCGCCTGCGGCGGGCTTCTTCAGAGTCTCGCAAACTGCCGACGTCCCCACCGCCCCTTCACTCTTATCCGCATCTGCGGGGTGCTACGTTATTCTTTAGAAGTGATAGTTCAACAACAACCACAATCAGTTAAACACTGCTTGCTCTTATCTGCTCGAGTGTCATTCAACGTGCATGTCCCAAACACTCGATGCCCGTCCTCTTCGTCTTCGATCGTACCCCCTTTGGGGGGTATATGTTTCTTCCTGCAGGCCCGGCGGGGCGGCCGCGGACCGTCGGCCTGGCCAACGGCAGCGCCGACCGGCGGCAACCCGACCCCAAGAGGGACGGACAAGGGACCGACCACGACGACGACGACGAAGACGACGACGACGACGAGCGAGAGCGCGAGCGAGAGCGAGAGCTAGAGCGACAGCGGGGCCACGAAGGGCATTGATGGGCCATGAAGGGCAGCAAGGGGGCCACGAAGGGCGACAGCGGGGTCACGAATGGCATGCGTATGGGGCCACGAAGGGCGCGAACGAGCGGGGGCCACGAAGGGCAGATAATGCGGGGCCAAAGAAGGGCAACGACGGGGCCATTGAGGGTAGCAGCGGGGCTGGTGCCACAAAGGGCGACAGCGGGGCCACGAATGGCACGCACACGGGGCCACGACGGGCGCGAACGAGCGGGGGCCACGAAGGGCATTCGTATATTGGGCCGCAGAGGGCAAAGACGAAGGACAGCGACGGGGCCACGAAGGGCGACTGCGGGGCCACGAAGCGTATGCGCATGGAGCCACGACGGGCGCGAACGAGCGGGGGCCACGAAGGGCGTGCGTATATGGGGCCACGAAAGGCATCGAGGGGGCCACGAAGGGCTGCAACGGGGCCACGAAGGGCAGCGAGGGGGCCACGAAGGGCTGCAACGGGGCCACGAAGGGCAGCGAGGGGGCCACGAAGGGCTGCAACGGGGCCACGAACGGCAGCGAGGGGGCCACGAAGGGCTGCAACGGGGCCACGAAGGGTTGCAACGGGGCCGCGAAGGATGGCAACGGGGCCACGAAGGGCAGCGAGATCCCGATGCCTAAGTAAACTGCGAAGGAGTCCTAAGCGTGAGCGCGACTCATGGTTGCCTCAGTGTCGGGGGCGCGGCGCGTGAGTAAATTGCAGGAAATTCCAACGCAAGGGCGCGATTCTGGAGTAAATTGCAAGCGAGTCTCCAGCGAGAGCGCGACTCCCAGAGCGCCGAGAGGGTGATTCCTGAATAAATTGCAAAGAAGTTTCAGGCGGGAGCGGGGGTCCGGAAGCCAACGGTCCAGTTTGAGCCTAGTGATCTTTTCGAACAAAGACAGGGTGCGAGCTCCGGGGGAAGCACTTCAGTCAAAGAACACAATGGTCACTGGAGGGGGGATCAACCATATTTTATGAAAGCTCAACAACAACAGCAACACCACCAATAATCCGCACCGCGGTATCCCACTTCAGCCACGCACCCAGGGACAGTGAATGACCGTTCGGCCCTTTTCACTTTTTGTTTTTCTCTCTCTCTCTCTCTCTCTCTCTCTCTCTTTCATATATACATGTATGAATAGATAATATAATATTTATACATCTCTCTCTATATATATATATGTACAAATGCCTCCTCCTATGTGTATACTTGTGTACCGTTGTATATCAGGATGGTTAGAAATGGGGGGGCTCTGGGGCCGCATGGGGTCATTGATTTCAGTACCGGGCCTTTGGCTGTCCCAAGTGCTTGCTATCAGGCTAGAAGGGACCAAAGTGCACACAAGGGCCCCAGTGACAACACCGAGAGCCGCCCAGACGGATGCAAGAGGCCATAACACATCCCAGTGGGACCTCAAAAGGCGCAGAGGCGAAACGACACAGGAAAACAGGAGGAGATTCAACTTGTGATGATATCGAAGCTTCCTGGCTCATGTTGGGCTCGGGAAGACTTCGGAGAGCTCGGAGAGGCCCCAAGACTCAAGACGACCTCAGCCAGCCCCAAGACGGCCCAACATGACCCTCAGGACAGCCCGAGACTGCCGCGGAGAGGGCTCCAATGACTGGCGCACGACCTGTACAGACAGCCCCAAGATGGGCCCAACCGAGATTTTTTGAGAAGGCTCGCGTGGACTCGCGCCCGAGGCGGCCCCAAGACTCCCACACGGGGACGCGACAGGCTCCCAAGAGGCTCCCTGGAGGCCCCCGAGGCGGCCCAAAGAGGCCCTCCGAGACACGCTGCAGCACCGTAGAGCCGCCTGGCGCGTCCTCGCCAGAACGTGCCAAGCTTCCTCCGCCTCCTCCTGATCCTGCTCCTCCTCCTCCTCCTCCTCATCATCATCATTCCCAGAGGCTTCCCCATCATTCCCAGGGGCTTCCCCAGAGGGCTCCAACCGCCGCCGGCCACCACGCTGCCCAACTCCCCGCTCGGCTGCTTCGAGTCCTGCCCGCCAGCTCTTGTCGCTCGGCCGGCGATGCGAGCGGCACGCGCGCGAGCTACGGGGCCAGCGCCGGAACACGCTCAGGTCCGCGAGGAAGAGACGCCGTGTACAGTCGGCCCAGGTCAGTAGGTCGACCCTGCCAAATCAAGGGTACCCTTGTGTCCTGTGTCTCGCGACCCATGCTTCCTACATTCCTGTGGCAATGTGGCCCTCGGAAGGGTCTTGTGTCCTCTCGCGTGTCCTGTCCAATCAAGTCCGACTGTATCAAAGGATGCCCCAAAGGCCCATCCCCCAACGCTGTGACGTTTGATTGGTGCCCGCTTCAGATCACCTCGAGGTCAGTGAAGGGACGCACGCATCCTCGAGGCAACGAGGCCTCCCTCACATGACGCTTGGGCCTCCCTCCTCCACCCTCCCTCCTCTCTCCCCCGCTCCCCTTGGTTCATCTCCGGTGCCTCATCTCCCCCTCCTCGTTGCTCCAACCTCCCTCCCCTCTGCTTCGCACTCTGTCGTCCTTCCTGCCCCTCTGCTCCCTCAACCTTCCCCCTTCATGCCTCATCCCTCTTTCCCCGTCCGTCCTCCCTCGTCCCTCCTCCCTACTGTTTCCTTCCCTTTTGCCTCACACTCCTGCCCGCCTCCCAACTCCCTCCCTCCCTCCTCTCCTTCTCTCTCTCTTTCTCTCTCTCTCTCTCTCCTTTTCTATATCTTTCCCTCTCTCTCATTATCTGTTTTCTCTCTCATAATATTTTTGGTTGTGTATTCTCTCTCCCTCTCTGCACATGTATATATATACACATATATAAACATAGACAGATGTACACATTCTGCCCTGCGTGGGAATACATGAGCTTTCGGAGCTGTCTTGTTCGATATCCCAAACACCCTGCTAGGAGAAGAAAGAGGCGAGGTCATAGGTAGGGCGACAAGTCAGATAGGGGAGGGCAATGATGAGGAGGAGGAGGAGGAGAAGTGAGGAGGCGGAAGAATCCGGCGGAGCGAGGAAGAAGATGAGCGAGGAGTGTTGCCGAGGAGCATGGAGTGATGACGAGAAGTGAGGAGTGAATAGGACGGGTGAGATGGAGTTGACCAGCCCGCAACGAGAGCAGGATAAGGAATATAGCAATGGTGAGGAGGAGTACGAGGCGGAGGATGTCTACAAGCCTCGTCAAACATAATTTCAGACGCCGTTCAAAATCGAAGCGCCCGGTAGTTCGGGCACTTGTCAGAAAATGCGCTCTTCAATGCTGTGAGGGCACTGCCACTGCCAGATTTCGGACACCCCTGCGTGTGGGCCAAACACTTCATGCCAGCATTGAACCTAGCAAGCGCCGAAAACAAAAGACGTAAACTGTTGTTTGACGAGTCTTGTAGGATCGGAGGAGAGTGCGAATGCAGAGCCACGCGAAAAAGTTATGAGTGGGACAGCCAAGCATGGCGCAGCTGCGCATAGCATGATATCGCATGGACAATGACCGAATGACCGCGCACGGGGCTTCCAGGAAGTAGAACTTGGACGCGTGCGGAGCGCATGCGATGCTTCTAGTATGTATGAACCTACATGCATGATAGTATGCCCAATGCGGGCACTTGCTCCCAACAGGCATAGAGACATTCCGACCTTGCTGGGTGGCTTCTGCGTATGTTTGATACCGCTGGATGTACTTGGGCTCAGGGCCTGAGGTCTGTTTACGCATGTTGCTGCCGGTGCCCAGAAGGTCGTCCAGTAGCGCAGCAGATGACAGATCCTTCCAGGCAATAAAGCATGCCCCAGCTAGTGTTGTGCGGCCATCAAAAATCTGTTTTTCAAACTCCCCCCCTGCCTATTTTTGCACGAAGGCCCTCAGGGGCATCCCAACATACCGTGGCCTGCGTCCAGAAAACTTCTAATTTCTAACACACAGCCCCACAGCCCAGTCACGGCAACTTGAAAATCAATGAAATCACACATTTTCCTTTTTTCAAGTTCGCCCCCCTGTCTACTCTTGCACAACAGATCACAACTTGTTACGCAGAACGGAAGATGTTCCTCTTGAGGTGCAAATGGCGATGATGAGTTTGAAGTTAATGACCGAACCCCCTTCCCCCGAATAATCTTAACACGGGCGGGTTCCGGGGTCCGCGGATCCGATTTCTTCCGGTTCCCCGTCGTCCGCTTTGCTTGCGTCATACGGGGGGGCAAGGGTGCGTCACGTGTGCACGTTTGCGAGCACGCACATGCATATGCTTACATGATCCTTGAACATCAATGCATACACAAATTATGTATATATGTAGGTAGGCAGATAGGTAGATAGTTAGGTATGTATGTATGTATGCATGCATGTACGTAGGTATGTGTGTGTTTGTATGTGTGTATGTCTGTACTTATGAAACAACAGACGTGCATGTCCTTTCACACGTACATGCATATACACATACAGGAGGCTGCATTGTTTTTCGCGCCATGACAAGCGGAGCGAGGGAGAATGAACACACATCCATGTTTCTATTGTCGTTTTGCCCTTCCCTCCTTTGCCAGTCCTCCCTCTCAGTTTTTCCGAAGGCTTCTCCTTTCTCGAAGGCATTTGGGGGGCTTGGTAAAGACATCTGGGGGCCTCCTGGGAGCCTTTGGGAGTTCTCCGTGAGCTTCTTGGGGCCATCTTGCTGCTGATCATGGTTTCCCTCAACGACCAGGTTCCGATTTTGAGTGTTTTGGTTTGCGTTTTCGGATCATTTCAGGCCGTCTTGGGGCAGTCTTTTGGCCCTGTTGGGGCGTCTTGGTCACTCTGGGGCCGTCTTGAAGCCTTTTTGGCCCGTCTTGGGGCGATCTTTTAGGCCTCTTGAGCGATCTCGGATGCGAATAATAGAATGTCCCCATATCGCAATATCCTAAAGAAAGTTTGAGGGCTCTCCTTTCGGTCATCTTGGATCGTCTCGGGGGGTTCTGGGACCGCTTAGGGCTCTCGTGAGACGGCGCTTTGGGCCCGTTTTGTGGGCCCAGCAGGGGCGGTCAGGTCGCATGGACGGGCGGGGGAACGGCTTGCAGGGGCGTTCAAGAGGTCCTTGGAGGTCAAAATTTGCTAGGGCAGGGGAGGCAACTTTTTGAAACCCGACATCTTGTAAACATGAAGTAGGGATGCATGCAATTTGCGCGCCTGCTCATTCTGCACCTTGTCCGGGCATGACACCGGCTCCTGGTTGTTGGTGACGCAGCCAGCCAGCCTCCAGGCTAGATTCGATGTCGCGCCAGACACCCGCAAGACACCGAACCAACCCGGGACATGTCTCAGACCGATACTCCAGATTTCGTAATAAAGGGAGGGGGGTCTCATTTCGGGGGGGGTCTCTTCAAGGCTATCTTGGAGGGCCTGGGGGGGTCTGGGGACGATGTTTTGGAGGGTTCTCCCACGGGGGGGGTCTAAAACTTCTCGTCTGGGAGGGTTGAGACCCCCTCCCTTTTCTTACGAAATCTGGAGTATCGTATTCAAGACACCGGTACAGAGGAATCCGTAGCCATTTTGGCTCAGGCAGCCTCGCTTCGAGGAAGCCACCGGGCCCCCGCGAGAGGTTCCTGCGCGCCGCCGGTGCCGGCACGCCGCTGCGATGGCAGAGGAGGAGGGGCAGGAGATCATCTTCACGGAGAACACCGCCCCCGATCGGGAGATTTGGGACGAGAAGGGCGGCCTGATCAAGAAGGGCGCCGCGGAGATCGCCGAGCGCGACTCGGACCACGTGCCCGAGGTCAAGATCCTCACGACGATGGGGATGTTCGCAGTGCCGGTAACCGCGGAGACCACGGTTGGCGAGATCAGGCAGAAGGTGCAGGAGTGGAAACCCGAGTACTCCCTCGAGCAGATCGAGCTCGTCTGCAAGGACAAGGACGCGTGGGGACCACTGTTCAACAAGACATCGCGTCCGCGCGATGACGATGAGACGGTGGAGTCGCTGTGGAGCGACTGGGACATCCCGCGGCGCATGATGCAGGTGGCTTTGTGGATCAAGGAGAAGAACGAGGAGACGGGCGAGTGGGAGAGCACCTTCTGGAAGATGCTCGAGGAGTCCAAGTGCGACGATTGGAGCTTCCAGGGGCACACGATCTGAGCCCGGGTTTTTCTCAAGATAAGCGCTTTACGTTGCGCGTCGGCGCGTGAACTGTGAATATCCCGATCGCATCGTGCAGCCTAGTGTTTGGCCCTTTGAAAAAAGACATCGGTCCGGAGGAATGTTGTTATCCGTAAGGGGAATGGGACTTGCCTGAGCTGTGTTGGGATGTCTGGACGTTGACGTGAAGCAATGTCGGGACTTCACGCGAAGGCCAGTACTAATTCATCAGGGTTTATGGCTTCGGCGGCGCGAGCATTAGGTAGTTACGATGGTTTATGGCTTCGGGGACGCGATTTTGGTGTAAATTACAAAGGTTGTTCTTTTTTTCGGGGCGGGGGCACGAGTATTCTGTAATCTAAATGTGTTTATGGTCTCGGGGGCGCGAACATTATGTAACTTACAAGGGTTTATGCTTCGGGGCGCGAATCTGGCATAATTTACTAAGGATTATGGCTTCGGGGACGCGAATATCGGACGCGAACATGGCGTAATTGACCAGGGATGATGGCCTCGGGGACGCGAATGTCATGTATTTTTACGTGTCCCACGCCCCCCCCCCCAGGAATTCAGACAACGCGATCTGGACGTGGTAAAAAAAGCTGGTTTGGGGCTCCCCCCCCTCGCGCGCTCAGCAACAATTAACAGTAAGGAAGCAGAAAGCAGGACTGTAGCAGTGGAAACTGGAAGCTGCAAGTGGAACAGGGAGCTGCAACCCTCTCCCTCGCAGCCTGGTTGCCCCACAAGGGGGCCCGCGGATTTCTGAAGCCTATATTGTAGAGTCCTCCCTTTCGTTAGAAATGCGTCATATTCTCGAGCCCAGACGCTATGATGCTATGGAGATGTTCTTCGTTTTCGCTGTTTTCGCGTAGCAGTGCAACACCCGAGAGCGAAGCTGCCCGTTCTGCCACCCGCCTCCAGGAGCACCAGTCGATGTCCCTGCGGGCAGGCCTCGTCATACGCAGCTCGAACGAGCTGCGCAAGAAGACCGAGCAGGAATACAAGCAGGCCGCCCGACCGTCTGATCCCGCCAGCGGCCGTCGGTCTGGCACGGCGAGGGCATTGGATAAGGAACCCTCGGATAAGGAATCAGGGGTCTCCAGGGGTAGGGGACCCTCCAGGGTCTGAAGCCTCCCGGACACATTCCCAAACCAACGCCCCCCACCGTGTGAGGCGTTCCCTATAAAAGGCCTGTCCGCAAAAGTTCCGCGCAATGCTTCCAACGCCCGGTGCGACAGCCCGGGCCCCCGAAATCGGTGGCCCATCGTGGCCCCCCATCGTGGTTGTGGAGCGCGGTTGCGGGCCTTCTGCTGCGGGGTCGGATGGTTTTGGGGCGGGGGAAGGGGGGGGCAGGGGGGGCATGTTCTTCTAGGGAGGGGCGGGAGCGGGGGGGACAGGGGGGGGGGGTCAGGGGGGAGGGGGGGGCGAGGGGGGCGGGGGGGCAGGGATTTTTTTGGGGCGGGGGAGGGGGGGGCAGGGGGGCATATTTTTCTCGTCCTCGTAGATGAGGTCTGAGTAGAGGTGGTCGGAGAATCGCGCCGCATTGCCGATGCATCGACGATGCGGCTCGATGCGTAGCCCGCTTTGCTGCACGTCGACGTCGCCGATGCATCGCCCACGTCGACGATGCATCGCCAGTGCATCGCCGATGCATCGCCGATACATCGCCGATGCATCGCCGACGTATCGGAGTTGCGGCGCGATCCGCCGACCCCATCTACTCGGACCCCATCACGGAGGCCTCTAGTTCTGAGAGTTCCCAGCGGACGTGTACGAGTAGAGGGAGAGAGAGAGGGGGGCTGGGAGCGAGGGAGGGAGGAGGCAGCAGGCCACTGTGCGGGACCGCAGAGGCGCGGCATGAGCTGGTTTCGCCGGCGCTGGTTTCGCCGGCGCTGGTTTCGCCGACGGCTGGTTTCGCCGACGGCTGGTTTCGCCGGCGCTGGTTTCGCTGGCGCTGGTTTCGTCCTGCTGGTTTCGCCCCGCTGGTTTCGCCGGCGGCTGGTTTCGCTGGCGTTGGTTTCGCCGGCGCTGGTTTCGCCGAAGCGAGCCTTAACGGGCGGGTCGGGTCGGGCGGGCAGACCCTAGCGGGCGGGTCGGTTCGGGTCGGGCGGGCGGACCCTAACGGGCGGGTCGGGTCGGGCGGGCGGGACATTAAAGTGCGGGGCGCGATCGACCGAGCACGCGCGAACCCTAACGGGCGTGTTGGGTCGGGCGGGCGGACCCTAGCGGGCGGGTCGGGTCGGGCAGTTTCGCCGACGGCAGCTTGTTTCGCCGACGGCAGCTGGTTTCGCCGACGGAGCTGGTTTCGCCGGGCGGCGAAACCAGCCGGGCGAAACCAGCCGGGCAAAACCAGCCGTCGGCGAAACCAGCCGTCGGCGAAACCAGCGGTCGCCAGCGGCGCAGCAGGGACGGGGTGATTGGCACAATAGTGACGCTGGGACTTTGGCACCAGCCTGGCCGTGCTGCGGCTGTATGCAAAGTCTGGTTCTGACACACCTCTGGGGCACCTCGGAGCCCCCATGGAAACTACAGTCTCCTGATGGCCTGGATTGAAGGAACATTGTTGCAAGCGTCTTCGTACTGATCTTTTGCCCAGCCCTTCTCTTCTGGGACAGCTGTTGTGGGCACCATCGAAAGATTGAAATCGCTTGCCCACAAGTACGACGGGCAGGGAGGGTGAAGGAAGGGGAGGAGGTGATCGGAGGATGGGATGGGGTGGGGGATGGATGGGAAGGGGAGAGGAGGAAGGAGAGAGAGAGGCGGAGAGAGAGAGAGAGAGAGAACAAAAAAAAAAAGAGTCAGGGTGAAGGGATATATCAAGATACGGACACTGTAATCTTACGCTGGAACTGATTATTTCTTGGGCCACCGACGAGACTCGAGATAGCGGTATGTAGATAGTACTCCTTACTCATGTGTTGTTGTTTCGTTCCTCCTCATCCTCCCGAATCCAGTTCTGTCCGAGCCGTTGGCCTGAATCAGAAGAATCCGCAGCCTGAAACCACGATGAGGATTAACCATGGGGTGATTTGCAATGACGATGCTCTTGCGACGCTGGTGGCGGTGACAACCTGCGATTGTGATTAGATGGTGATGCTTTTGACGATGCTGGCGTTGAAGGTGTTGATGGTTGTGATATCCATCCTGTGGTGGAGTTTGCTGTGTGACATTTTTGACATTTCTTGTGTGCTGATACAACAGCGATGACGATGGCTGTGATCATGGCGCGTGGTGACGCTGGTGGCATCAATCATCATGGCTGCTGTGCCTATGACTGTGGCGAAGGTGGCGATAACGATGGCGAGTATACGTGTCGGCGCTGGCTTGTGGATGACGCGGCTGATGCGTAAACGAGTCAGCTGGAGCGCCCTTGCTGAAGAAGTTGCGTCGCAGCAGGACCAGGAGGGAGGAGGAGGAGGAGGAGGAGGAGGAGGAGGAGGGAGGAGGAGGAGGAGGAGGAGGAGGAGGAGCAGGAGGAGGAGGAGAGGCAGGAGGAGGAGGAGGGGGAGGAGGAGGTGGAGGAGGAGGAGGAGGAGGAGGAGGAGGAGGAGAAGGAGCCTCGCACCTCACGCTCGCCCGGCAGATGCACGGGCCTGGCGCCCGGCGCGCCGAGGTCGGGCGCCAGGCGCCGGGCCGCCGAGGGCTGGCCTTCTCGCCAGGCGAGGGGGCGCCAACCGCCTCCTCTCCCGCGCCGCAGGCGGGGCTGCCGGTGCGCGGGGCCTACACGATCGCGAGGGCACATCGCCGGGTGTCCCAGACCCCCTCGAGTTCTGAAAAAATCACGGCGGGAGGTGTTTCATTATTTGTGGCCTTTGGGGGCCCTTACCGGCCCTCGGGACCGTCAAAAAACGACTCAGGACGAAAAACCGGTCCCGGGGAATGGGTCGAGACCTCGGGGGGTCGACGTCATGCATGACGTCGGGGGTCTGGGGTCGAAGCCGCCTCCTCCGAGGTGCCGACCCGCAGCTGCCCCGAGGACCTCGGGGCATCTGCGGGTCGGCACGAGGCCTCTTCGCCGGCGGGCCCGTGCGCCCGAATCGGTTCGCCCGAGCCGTTTCGCCGTCGGACCTCTTCGCCGAAGAGTGGCTCGCCGAGGGCCGGTTGGCCGGCGGACACGTTCGCGGGCGGACCGCTTCGCCGAGGGCCAGTTCGCAGGCGGGCCGGTTCGCCGAGGACAGGTCCGCCAGAGGACCAGTTCGCTGGCGGACGGGCGGGCTGGTAACCGGTTGGTGGACGGGCCCAGACGGACGGGCGGAGCACGAAAGCGGGCGGGGTGCAGGGCAAGCAAGAGGTCCTTGGCGTCGCTCGGACGTGTGCATTTTTTCTCGGCGAAGACAATCGAGGAACATCATTGATCATTTAGCGGAAAATACACGCACGACATCGACAAATGCACGGGGAATGGACGTCCGAGCGATGGCGAGGGTCCGTCGACGAAGCGGCTAGCTTGCGGTCGGTCGGCGAAGCGGTCCGTCGGTGAAGCGGTCGGGTCGAAAGGGCTCTCGGCGAAGCAGCCGTCCAGGGGGCCATGGCCCCGAGGACGGCGGCGCCGAAGCCGAGCAGCGGCTTCGTGGTCTCCTCGTCTTGGCGCCCTGCGTCACCTGACGGGCCCGAGCCCGTCCCGGACGGCATCCTCGGACGGCCCCTCCGCCGTCGCTTCGGCGGGCGGCTGCACCTGGCCCATGCAGA
Source organism: Prorocentrum cordatum (assembly GCA_963575745.1). Taxonomy (NCBI): domain Eukaryota; class Dinophyceae; order Prorocentrales; family Prorocentraceae; genus Prorocentrum; species Prorocentrum cordatum. The sequence continues at coordinate 570,132 of CAUYUJ010000570.1, forward strand.
TAATTACGCGTGCGCCTGCGGTGCTGCGCCTCGGAGCTGGCACCGCACGCCGCGCGCGCGAGGTGCACCTCCCCAGAGGCGGAGCACCCGGCCCGCCGTCGGCGGGCCGAGCGTCGTGACCCTCCAGCTGCCCTCGAGCTTCCTGCGGGGGTTGGAGGCGGTGCGAGGGCTGTCCGAACGCTGTGGAGCTCCGCGCTGGGCGCTGGAGGGCCCCGTTCACGGCGCGCGGGGCGGGCAAGGTCGTCTTCTCTGTGCCCACCGTCTCGAGGAGTCGCATTCGCTGTGCGTTGGCAGGCCGATGCTCGTCCTCCGTGCGGCGTTGGGGGAGCTTGTCGAGGTTCCTGCCCCTGCCCGGTCACGTTCTGACAAAGCGATCGTCCTGATGACGACGGCCGTCGCGTCGACGGCGCTGGCCCATAGACTGGTCGCTCTAACCATCCTCTCGCTCCGCTGCCTCCTTCTCAGCCTACTCTCCCCTCTGACCGTTGGAGCTCACGATCTCCTTCGTGTCTTTGGACGGTTCCTCCTTTGTGAGTCGCGCGACTCTGGCCGTACGCAGGCCTGCCTTGGAGTCGCCCCCACACATCCTGAGAGTCTAAGAGCTCGTGAGAAGTCTGGACGGAGGCCTCTGCTGGTGCGGGTCGCCGTTGGACGTGGGAGCGGATTCCGAGCCGGCCTCGCCCCTCGACGCGGGAGGTGCCGCACAGACCGTTAGTATAGATAGACGTCGTTCTTCGCTTCGGCGCAGTGGATGCCGATGAGGGTCTCGTCCAAGCCGGTGTGGGTGGTTGCTGCGGCGCTACGGTTCGCCCGCTGTCGGTGCGCCGCTTTGTGTGCCGGCGAGAGCGTCGCGTGCAGCAAGTTGGGGGTGCGTGGTGTGCAGCAGGAGGGCAGGAGTGTCCTCGGCCCGTGGCTGGTGGCGTGCAGGAGCTGGCGCTGCTGGCGAGCAGACGTCGACCTTTCGTCGGAGTGACCTTTGGTGCGGCCCAGTGGGGCCCCTCGATCGCCGAACGCGATGCGATAGTAGCGCCTTGCGCGCCTGTGTTTGGTCCCCCCGCGGCCCCCAAAAAAGCCGCGCACCAAAGGTCACTCTTACCCAGGGTCACTCCTGCGTGTAGCCGAAGGCGGCTGCCAGATGTGCGGACATTGCTGCTGCTCCGCAGCAGGCGCCAACGATCCCCATAAGCCAGATGTGACGGATCGATGTCGTAATGGAGATGCTGGCGTAGAAGGCGATGATGGCAAATGGTCGACCTTGTAGCATAGTCTAGGTTGGACGAGACATCCAACCGTGAGCATGGCGTCATCGGCCGTGGGTATGCTCAGGTGGACGTATGTTGGGTACGGTCCCATGTCTGCAACGGTGGGTATGGTCAGGTAGGTGCCCTCACTATAGCCACAATAGCTTGCCATAATGACGCAGGGTGTGGTCGATATTAGTGCAGGTGGTTTGATACACGACGCGCATTGTGTCGAAAGTTATGGTGGCCACTCTGATGTGGTGCACATGATGCCTCGCGGTGTGGCGAATACATCCTGACATCCAGTGTGATTCCAGTATGCATCGACACGGCCGTGCCCCCTCGTCCTCGCTGTGTTCACTGAACACAGCGTTCAAGGAGAGTCATGTGCCAAGCTTGGATGAATCAGGCGGGGCCCACCTCGTTGAGAAGCGGGCATTCCGAAAAGCCCGCTCGCCAAGAGAACTGAAGACTTTGCGAGAACAAGGAAGAGGAGGACGAGGACGAGGAGGACGAGGAGGAGAAAGAGGAGGAGGAGGAGGAGGAGGAGGAGGAGGAAGAAGGCGGTGGTGGTTTCGCGGCGCTCCTGCTGCGCCTGGCGGAATCTGTTGGCTCGTACCCCCCGTTGTTCCATCAGCGTCCCCCCGCCCCCCCGTGCCCCTCCGCCCGACGGCCCGCGCACACCCGCGCCCTGACGCGACCCCCCCCCCGCCGCCCAGCGCCCAGCGCCCGACGGGCCCGCTCGACCCCCCTCTCGTTCCTCCCGCCACGCCCTCTTGGAGAAGCTCGCAGCACCGCGCCGCATGGAGCCGGTGATCGTGGTACTCTGGGTGACCTGGGCGCTGGCGCTCGATCTAAACGGCGTTTGGGCGATCTCGGGGACCGCTTTCGTTTGGAGTTGGTTTGGCAGTGAAGGCGGAGCCAAGACATCACGAAGGACAGCGAGGATAAAACGAAAACGAAAAACACTGTTTAGCTCGAGCCCTGCTGGGCGCCTCCTGGGGACCTGAGGGCTCCAGAGGGCCTGGGCGCAGTCTCGGGGGCCGTCTTGAGGTGGAGGGCCTCCAAAGAGCCCCTTCGAGTTTCCCTTTTCGGGCCCGTATCGGGGGCGCCCGGGCGCCCTGGGCCCCTATTTGGGGCGGTGATCATGGCTACGACGACGGCCTTGATGACAGTAATGCGTCGCATATGGATATGAGAGAGAGAGAGAGAGAGAGAGAGAGAGAGAAAGAAAGAAAGAAAGAAAGAACGAAAGAAAGAGAGAGAAAGAGAGAGAGAGAGAGACACACACACACACACAACAAACAACAATAACATTCGAATGCCGCATCCCGTCTTGAACGCGAACACGGCATGATACAGGCGGTCTTCTTAGAAGACCGCGCCACCTGGGGCCGAGACCCCTCGTCCTCCTCCTCCTCCTCCTCCTCGCTCACGCTCTCCTCGCCCTCCCCTACCTCCTCCTCCTCCCTTATCGCCCTCCTCCTCCTCCTCCTCCTCCTCCTCCTCCTCCTCCTCCTCCTCCTCCTCCTCCTCCCCCCCCTCCTCCTACAGCGGCTTCTTCCGCCTCCTCGCTGATGACGGTGACGCTGCCGCCCGTGGCGACGGGGCCCGCGGGCGCCCGCGGAGCGGGGAGGGGGCCGCAGCCAGTTTGCCGCGCCGCCCGGGAGCGCCGCAGCGCTCCGCAGCCTGCCCCCCGCCCCGCCGCCGCGCCGCGCCCGGGCCTCAGCGCGGGGGGCGGGCTCCTCCAAGTGCGTGGCTGCCCTGGCGCAGTGAGAATCCTTGGTGCAGTCGAGCCGCTGAGATGAGGAACGCTCTGGGCTCGGGAGGGGCTCGGGTTTTCGGGCCGTTCCTCAGGTCTAGGTCGGGAAACCTGTCTGTGGCAAGGGTTCGCCGCGGCCTAAAAGCCCCCTCGTTCCTTATTTGACGTTCCCTGTGGTAACACGATGACTGCAAGGACGCGTAACCTTCCCAAGGTCACCCTTGCGTCCTTCGGTTCGTTCGGCAGCGCGCCGCCAAAAGAGCTTCAAGTGGGGCGTCCAAGGACCGTCCAAGGGTCTTGCGTCCTTGCAGCGCGCCCTTACTACATATTTGCACTGTACGCCACGCGTTGAAAGTCAGTATGTGCCGTGCTCAGCGCGTCTCACGGGCGCGTTGGCCCGCGTTTTGGCGAACGTGTCGCGCCAGCTCTACGTTTCCAATCTACGTGTCGAGCTCCGTGTCGACACGCTTAGGGTTGCGTGTTGCGCATCGGGGCAGTCAAGCCCAGGATTGGAGGAGGCGGGACTCTGGACGAGCCCCGGGGCCTTTGGGAGGTCTCTCGCCGCCTCTGGACCCCAGCCCTGCGCCCTGGTCGGGGGCGCCCGAGAGCTCAGGGTGAGGACCGACGGTCCGCAGGACGTTCTGTCAGGTGTGTCGGTTCGCCTCCGCGGCCGTCCTTTGCTCTTCCACCCGCCCACAGCCAACCCGCACCAGAAGGATGGACATCCTTCCCCCTTCGGCCCCTCCTCGGCCACTTCTGCTGGCCGCGCCCCGCTCGAAAAGCTTCGACATGGCTTCCAGGGCCCTCGTATCCTTGTCGTGCGTCCTTCCACTACGGGTTGACTGTAGTGCGCCCCGTGCCTGGCGCAGCCCGCCGGCTCTGCCCAGCTGCGCCTTCTCCTCCTCATCCTCCTCCTCCTCCTCCTCCTCTTCCTCCGCCTCCTGGGTGCGTTTGCTCCGGTCGGCTACACGCAACCTGTGTCGGCCCTCGTTACGTTGCCTGTGTCACATCGAAGAGTTTCGGTGGGCACACGTTGGCGCTAACGCACGTTCTGAGGATCATCGAGAGGACCAGGGGTCTGCGGACATCACGGCCAGCGCCATGATACCTCTCTGGTGCCCCCCCCTCCTCTTTCAGTACGTGCTCTGGGCCCCCCTTCATCAGCGCACGTGCCCCAGGCCATGATGCGCTAACCTCCCTCTTCCTGCCCCCCCTCTTCGGCGCATCCGACTCGGGACAGGGGGCCGCTTCTGCCAGGACCCCGTTTCCTCATGCCAGAGGGCTCGGGGCGGCTCGCCGGGGTCCTCGTTGCCTTCTTCCTCCTCCTCCTCCTCCTGGCACCTGGTGGCATGAATGTTCGTCATTGTTCGTCGGAACGTCGCCTCCCCTCCTGCTCCTCCTCCTTCTCCTACTCCGTGGCCGTTCTCACTTGGTGTGCACTGCACCGCCTTGGCCGCTGCAACCGTCCAGAATATGGCATCCGTGTCGTCCTCCAGGGCCATGTTGGCTCAATCCAAGTCTGGATTCAAAACGCCCTTCGATGCTAGACGTCTGGCGAGGATATCGACCAGGGTTTTATGCCCAGGAAGCTGTAGCCAGGGACGGGCACTCCGAAGGGGCGGGCCCAGGTGCCGCGATGGACGCGACGTCCCCGCGGATGTCCGCCCGCAGCACCCTGTCGCCGCGCGGCCTGTCGCCGGCGCGCCGGATGAGCCAGGGGGCCGCGGCCACGCCGCGCGGTCCCGAGCGGGGGGAGGGGATGTGGGGGGGGGGGGTCCCCCTCGCGAGAGACAGTTGCAAGGGAGCTTGCTTCGAAGGAGCTCGCCTCATTCCTCTCTGGGGCCTCTCCCCTGGCCCTCCTCCCCCTCGTGCTTCCCACCTGGTCGTTCTTTCTGCGCGAGCGTTTCTGGTGGTGTCTGGGGGGCTTCGTGGGGGCGTCTTGGAGTGTGGTGAACCGTTCGGGCGGAAGATGTTCCTGGGCGCCTGGCCCAGCGCGCCTTCAAAGGCAAAGCACGAGTGCAGTTCTTCAACGGGCCGCTCGAGCCTGTCTGGCTCTGCAGCGTGCCAGTGTGCATACCGTGGCGATCGTAGGCTATTGTGGTACTGGCAGGGCCGAGTGCGCAGGCGCTGCATGGTGCTCTCAGATGCGTCTCGTCTGGTGGTCACACATGGTTGTGGTCTCAGGCACGTTGTGATGACGTGCGCAGGCTCTTACGGTACTTGCAGGGTCGCTGTGGTGTTTGCAACCATTATGTGGCGCTCGCAAGCTATTGCAGTAGTGGCAGAGTGCGGTTCCATTTGCTTCTGAAGGGTGTAGCACAATAGTTGTGGTGTTCACAGGCATACCTTGGCGATCGCAGTCGAATCCGGTATCCACGCGCATAATTACCGTCGCATTCGCATGCGTATTGTGGTGTTCGCACCTTCGCCTTGGGGCGTGCACGCCGCAGACGGCGTTAATTACCCGCGCCAGTACTCGACTACATGCTTGACCCATGCTGCCACGACTCTGCGGTTTGCCCAAACCGTGCCTGCTTTGAGGGGTTTATATTTCTCCTTAGTGGACTTCCAGGCGGGGTCTCGCCTGCTGCCCCAGTGAGTACACGCCCGTAGGCGCTCCGTGGGCGTCTCGTGCGCTGCGTGGGTGTGGCGGGGTCTCGCCTGGTGCCCCGTTGGTGGCCGCCCCTGGGCGCCCCGTGGGCTCCACGTGTGCTGGGTGGGCGCGGCTTGGTTGCGCCTGGTGCCCAGTCGGTGGCCGCCCGCTGGCGCATCGAGGAGGCTCCGTGCCCTGCGTGGATCGGCCAGAGTTTCGCCTGGTGCTTAGTTGGCGCTCGCCCGTGGGCGCCTCGTGGGCGCCTCGCGCTGCATACCACATAGCTTGCACCACAGAATTTCCACCGCATTGCTTGCTCAGAATATTTCGTCGCACCATGCAACTTGAGCCACATGGCCAATCTTCCATATGTTACACATAGCTTGCACCACATGCATTGCACCACATCGCTTGCACAGCACAGCTCACACCTCATAGCTTACGCCACACAGGTTGCACCATGTCGGCGATGTCGGAAAAGACAACAAATAGGTATGGCTAAATTGTCGGTTCACCTTCCTGCCCTTCCGCCTGCATGCCAAACTTCAAGGACCAAGGTGCATGGCGCGAAACGCCAATGCAGTCTTGTATATGTATATACGTATGTATACATATTGTTCATAAATATACACATGTACACGTACATCTTCAGGCGTGGCTCGTACCTCATTATGGTCGGAAGGATCATGTGATCGTCTGTTTACGCTGGCTTCGACCACTCCTCATCCGAAGACAGCTGCATCTAGCTCCATCGCTGGGCTGATGCCAGCACCTGAGATTGGGAGCGTGTGACAGCACTGCCGGTGACGGGAAGGTGCCCGCGCTACCACCACCGCTTCCGCCGGCAGACGGTGGTCTTCCGAGGCATCCTGCTCGAAGACCGAGCGTGGCCGCCTTAGCCCTTGGCCGCCGAATTGGCCGGCGGGCGGCCGGTGGGGACTTCAGGTCAGCCGCAGTGGCGCAAAGACAGCCGCACTCGGCGGTGTAGGTTCTGAGAGCAGTTTTACCTCGGGCTCAAGCAGTGGCGAGGCGCCCTGGCTCTAGGCATTTTGGCCCACCAAAGAATGTTCGAAGAACCTTTTTTCGTGGTTCGCACGAAATTTTACTCGGACGTTTCTGGCTGAGGCCGTCTTGATTTAATGCATCGTTTGAATGATCTAAGCAAATTGTCGCTGTACGAGAACATCCTTCTGTGCTGAGAACATGTTCTGGTCGGCCTACAGGAATGCCAGGGTGGTCGGTCCCTGCTCCACCAGCACGACACCGCCGAGGTGTCCGCGCTTCCCGCAGCGCAGAGAGCGAGGCTGCGGTCAAGAGGGCTTCTGGTGGCGTGTCGCGCCGCCCTTCTGGCCCACCGCGCTTCGGCGCGTCACGCTACTCCAACTTTTGTAATAAAAGGGGGGGGTCACAAACCTCCCAGACGAGCCATTTTAGACCCCCCCCCCGTCTGGGGCGACCTTCATCAAAAAGTAGCCCCCCCCAGGACGTGCCAAGACGAGACGATCCAGACCCCCCCAAGAAGGCAACCTCGGCGAACAAAACGACAGACCCCCCCCAGGACCTCCCGAGCATCAGCGGTCCGAGCCTCTCCCATTCTCTCATATTCGCTCGCCCGGCGGAGCGGAGGGGCACGCCGTCCGCACGCGGGGCGTGGCGTGTCGCAGGGGCCGCCGCCGCGGCACGCGACGCAGAGGTTCCGGACCGCAGGTGGCCCATGGGGAGAGGTCGGCCCGTGCTTCAGATTCCGGAAGCCGCCGAAAGGAAAACAGTGCGATCGGCCGACAGGAGCAGGCGCATCCGATGATCTCGGGATCTCTCTCTCTCTCTCTCCCTCTTTTTCTCTCGCAGACGGGCCTGAGCAGTCGAAGTAGTGCGTCGGCATGTTTTCGTTATCCTTCCCCCCTTCTTCCTCTAGGGAGGCAGGCGGGGCACAGAGAGAGGTTCGACCACATTCTATTAGTGCTCGTGTCACGGACAGCACAACATCTGTACAGGCGTCATTTTTGGCAGCGTCCTTGTGGTCCGAATGTTCAAAGATGTTTCAGTGACCTGGCCGTTGCAATGCCCACGCCAAACATATAGTTTATCCCTCGCCCTTGAGGACCACAACTACATGATCTCATTACTACAGGTCGTTCATCCAAAGTGTTAGCCAGTGTGGACCCCAACTGGTGAGTAATCGCGCGGGTGGTGAAGGCTGTGCGGTGCAAGCTATGTGGTGCAAGCTCTGCTGTGCAAGCCCTGCGGTGTGAGCTGTGCCGCGTACGGTCTGCGGCGTGGCCCATGTGGCGTGAGCCACGTGGCGCAAGCCCTGCGGTGTGAGCCGCGTGGCCTGGGCACGGGGAGCCCCAGGAGCGCCCACGGCGCCGCACGAGCGCGAGCGTGCCGAGGCCTCGGCGGGCCCACCCGGGGCACCGGGGGGGCACCCTCGAGCCCCCGCGAGCGGGAGCGGGGCGAAGCCTCGGCGGAGCCACCCGGAGCACGGGGCGCCCACGAGCGCCCACGATGTGCCGCCGGGCGCGGACGTCGACATCCTTCGGTGGAGCTTCCCAATCGCTCAGCAAGAGAAGTGGAGAACTTCCAGGCACGAGCGCTCTCTCTGGGCAGAACATGCAGTCGCGTTGTTAGGTCTGGGGCGCACTGTCTGGTGTGGGTGCATGTCCGCATTGCCACTTCCACGTCGGGACGACTGACGCAATCCGTCTTTTCCCACCCGCTAGATCGGCCGGCGAGCCTTCCATGTAAGTGACGAGGAAGTTTGCGTTTCTTATCTCGATCGTCAAGGGCCGCCCTGCGCTTGTGAACCTTGAGTTCGGGCGAGGGAGTTGACGAATGGTGATCGAACTAGCTCGAGACTCAGCGTTCGACTCTTGCGGATCAGGCGGAGGTTACAGCAAGGGCGTCAAAGCATTGTGATTATTCCGTTCGGATGGGGCTCGGTGTTCCTCAGGTTTCCCCCAGGGGCCCAAGCAGAGCTACTTAGATACGCTGGTGACACATTGTAGCTAGCGTGGACCCAAACAGTGGATTATTGTCTTGTGGAGGCGAAAGCCATGCTGTGCAAGATATGTGGTATTAGCTACTTTACGTACGTGGTGTCGGCTGCGTTTTTGGTTTACCGCAAAGTGTTGCGTAAGCTATCGGGTGTGGTCCATGCGATGTGTTTTATGCTGTGTACTATGTTGTGCAAGCTATGCGGTGTAAGCCATCCGGTGTGGGCTATGCTGTGGAAGCTGTATTACCATATGTTTGAAGGGGTCCTGGGACACACACACATAAATACACACAAATAGAAATATTCCCCATATTTTCACATATTTCCTGGGTTTTTGTCTTCCCCTCCACTTCCCAGGTTTTCCCATATTTTCCTGGGAGTCGACGATTCACTGTGCCTGTGTGTGTGTGTTTTTTCCCCTCCTGAATGTGTTGCCCGCCCAGGGCACGCGGCGCCCACGAGCGCCCGCGAGGCGAACCTTCGGCCGCCCAGGAGGCGCCCACTGGCGGGCACGGGGCGCCGACGTGGCACAGCTTCGGTGGACCCGTTCCGCTGCTGAGGTCGCAGAGCTCCGGTACACCGACAAAAGGTTGCACCGCCTGGCGCTGACAGTACATCGCATCGCTGTTATATCGATCGTTTGTTCCCCCCCCCCTCCCCCCCGATCTTAATATTGGAGAGAGCGTGATCCACCGCCGCTTGACTGGAAAATTGCCGCCCTTTTCCTCCGGAACCCGGGGGTCCCCCCCCCTCCGAAAATCCCCCCCCCCTGCTGGAACACCTCCCCCCCCCCCCTTCTCTTCCCTGGCAAACCCCCTCCCCTCCCCTAACCCCCCCCCCCCTTCCCCTCGAAAACTGGGGGGGGGGGTCACTACCGGTTCGAACCTCCCCCCCTCCCCCCCCCCCCCTCGAAAACCGGAGGGGGTCACTACCGGTTCGAACCCCTCCCCACCCCCCCACTCACCGCCAGCAAACGACTCCCGGTCCCTACCACCGTCCGCACCACATCCCCCACTGTTGTTCCCAGCACCACTGTCCTCACCACCACTGTCCCCACTGGCTCCACCACCGTCCCTACTGTCCCCACCAGTGCCCCCCACCACTGTCGCACTGTCCCCGCTGTCCCCACCACTGTTCCCACCACGGTTCCACTCTCCCCACTTTCTCCACGGCCCCAACCACTGCCCGACTATCCCCACTGTCCCCACTGTCCCACTGACTCCTCCGCTGTCCCACTGAGCTGTCCCACTGTTCCCACCACTGTCCCCACTGTCCGCACCACTGTCCCCACTGTACCTCTGTCCCATTTTCCCACCGCCGTCCTCGCCACCGCCTTCACCACTGTCCCCACCACTGTACCCTCCACTGTCCCACTGTTTCCACCTCATTCCCACTGTCCCCACACCACTGTCCCCACCACCACTGTCCCCACCACTGTCCACTGTCCCCACTGTTCCCACCATTGTTCTCACCGCTGTCCCCACCACTACCGTCCCCACCACTGTCCCACTGTCCCTACCACTGTCCCGCTGTCCCCTCACCACTGTCCCCATCACCACCGTCCCCACCACTGTCCGCACCCCCCCCTCGGTTTTCGAGGGGGGTGGGGGTTCGAACCGGTAGACCCCCCCCGGTTTTCGAGGGGGAGAGGGGGGGAGGGGGTTCGAACCGGTAGTGACCCCACCCCCTTTTCATGATGAACTGGGGGGGGGGGGAGGGGTTCGAACCCGTAGTGACCCCCCTCGGTTTTCCGGAGGGGGGGGGGAGGGGTTCGAACCGGTAGTGACCCCCCTCGGTTTTCCGCCAGCAGCGGTAGAACACGCTCTTTCTAACATTGGGTTCGGTCCGGGCTGGTCGAAACAGTTCGGTGGTGCAACATTTTGTCGGGAGACCCAGGGCGAAACAGGGGCTCTTCGCCATGCACCCAATTTTAAGATCAGGGGGAAAGGGGGGGCAAGAGCAATGCAGTATAGGTGCCAATGCACAGCAAACGTGGTGCAACATTTTGTCGATGTACGGTAACCCCTGAGTGCAAGCGCTCCTTGGGGAAGTACGCCTGTTCCTCGCTAGATGCCCCCCTGCAACACCGATGTCATAGGATTTGATTGCTTTCTGGCTTGGCCCTGGAGCTAATCAGACTTTGCGAGAAGGGTCTTGCGATTCGTTGCTCTTATGTGGATTCCCAGAAGCTTAGACAGGTCTAAAAAAGAATGATGGGAATAACTCCAACTAGGAGGGGCAAACATCAGAATACACGTGGAAGCTCCCATGCTGGAGGTCTGGAGCCCCTCTTTGGACCCCCCTCCTAAGGCCCCCATTATAGCCTCCTGTGTGGTCTTTTCTGCTCGTGGGTTGGACAGCGCCCGTTTGCCCCTCTGGCTTTCGGGCTTTTCTGTGCGAACACGGCGCCCTGGGCACGCCAGTTTTGGTGTGCGTCTTCGTTGGGGACATGCCCGTCGGATCGAGCGCACCCGTCACGGTGCAGGCGTGGTGGGGCGCTGCGGGGATCGGTCACGCTCTTCCCCCCGACCTTCATGGACCCTCCCACCTCCACCTCTTCCCTTCTCCTCATATTATTCCTCCTCCCCTCCTTCTGAGTCCGTAGCCACTTTGGCTCAAACCGTATCGGGTCAGGGTGGGCTGCGTGACCCGCTCGGCCTGGCGTTCCCCCCGACCCGCTCCTCGGGTCTTCCTGCTCCCGCCTCCTTGCGGCCCGCCGCGGACGCCTCTCTCCCTGCCGCCCCGCTCTCCCGCCACGGCTAGAGTTACAGCGCCAGTTATTCCACCCAACAATGAGATGATCTCAATGTCCAGCCAACTTTCTCCTCAACTCAGCGGCCCGCAGGTATTTCCTGGGGACACCTACGTGCTGTCGACCCAGATTGCGAGCTTCCAGGATATCGTTCGGCAGGGCTTCACCACTCACTCAGGTGAGATTGAATTGATCAGGAGCCGGATGTCGACCCTAGGTACTGGTTTCGACCACATGCAGGATGAGTTTGCGAGGATGGCAGTGCGCCAGGAGGAACGTTTCACATATATCAAAGCGTGTCCAAGACCTGACGACCCATCAGATAGTGATCGACCAGATGATAAGCTCGCGTCCATGCCTGAGGGTAATCGCAGCTGGCTGACTTAAGGGCTATGTTATCGTCAAGTGCATCGACTCGCGCAGATCCCGAGTGCGAGATCATGGGGGGGAGGTGAGGAAGTGGGTCGTCGTAAGATTATGAAGGCTTCAGGACCTGACCAGGCCAGCGCCACTCGTTTCATTGTTCTCGGGTGTGAGAAACCACTCCATGAGGCCTCTCTGAAGGACGCTGTCCAAGCCATCGCTACGCAGTGCAATCCCGTGGGAGAAGAGCCGACCTTGCGCGCGCACTCGCTGACCAGGAAGGCGATCCATGACATCCCGCTCAGCCTCGCGCTTTCTGCATTCTTCGGGAAGAGTCAGAGCATCGGGAAGATCGTTTACTGGAACATTATCGATGGTCCTGGTTGGAAGCGTCGGGTTCGTCGTGCCCCCCCCCCCCCCCCCCTCCTGCCCGTCGGGAGGTCTTCTACTACCTTGGACAGACTCTGATTTTTAGCGGCGCAGTCTTGAGAGAGTTCACGGTCGGGGGCAACGGTTTTGGAAGGCAGATCTATGGTGTTCCTACCCTTGTGCACCCAGTCGTGGCGGCGAAGGTCACGACCTTTGAGTCTGGCGTGCCTGGTCTCCTGCTTGACCCCAACGGTCTGAGTAGTTTTGGTAATGGGGGCCCACGCGGGCTAAATCCAGACGCTCTGTAACAAAATTCGCCTTTGGTGTGAAGGGCCTAGCTGTTTTGGGGCCTCCTGCCGCGGGGTCTCGGGCGCCCAGAATGGCTTGGTTTTCCCAACCATCCTGTGGTGTTGGGTCCTCGTTTTGAAGAGACGGTCCCCGCGTTCCTCCTTCTCCTCCTTCTCCTCCTCCTCCTTCTCCTCGCCCTCCTCCCTCCTGCGTTCGCATGCCTCCCCACCACCCATTTCGGCGCACCCCTCACACGTTTCGTGGCCCCATAGGCAGCTCCACCGAAGGCCCCAGTGGCTGCGTTCGCACGCCTCCCCACCACCCATTTCGGCACACCCCTCACACGTTTCGTGGCCCCATAGGGAGCTCCACCGAAGGCCCCAGTGGCTGCGCAGGGTCGCATGCCTCCCCACCACCCATGTCGGCACACCCCTCACACGTTTCGTGGCCCCATAGGGAGCTCCACCGAAGGCCCCAGTGGCAGGGTCCGCATGCCTCCCCACCACCCATTTCGGCACACCCCTCACACGTTTCGTGGCCCCATAGGGAGCTCCACCGAAGGCCCCAGTGGCTGCGTTCGCATGCCTCCCCACCACCCATGTCGGCACACCCCTCACACGTTTCGTGGCCCCATAGGGAGCTCCACCGAAGGCTCCAGCGGCTGCGTTTCGAAAATGCCTCCCCAACCACCCATTTCGGCACCCCCTCACACGTTTCGTTGTCCCCATAGGAGCTCCACCGAAGGCCCAGTGCTGCCGTTCGCATGCCTCCCCACAACCCACTCTGCAAGCACCCCCTCACACGTTTCGTGGCCCATATAGACCCCCACCGAAGGCCCCAGTGGGTGCGTTCGCATGCCTCCCCACAACTCATTTCGGCACACCCCTCACACGTTCCGTGGCCCCATAGGGAGCTCCACCGAAGGCCCCAGTGGCTGCGTTCGCATGCCTCCCCACCACCCATTTCGGCACACCCCTCACACGTCTCGTGGCCCCATAGGGAGCTCCACCGAAGGCCCCAGTGGCTGCGTTCGCATGCCTCCCCACCACCCATTTCGGCACCCCCCTCACACGTTTCGTGGCCCCATAGGGAGCTCCACCGAAGGCCCCAGTGGCTGCGCCCGCATGCGGTTCCACCCCCCATTCTGGCACACCCCTCACACGTTTCGTGGCCCCATAGGGAGCTCCACCGAAGGCCCCAGTGGCTGCGTTCGCATGCCTCCCCACCACCCATTTCGGCACACCCCTCAGACGTTTCGTGGCCCCATAGGGAGCTCCACCGAAGGCCCCAGTGGCTCCCCACCACCCATTTCGGCACACCCCTCACACGTTTCGTGGCCCCATAGGGAGCTCCACCAAAGGTCCCAGTGGCTGCGTTCGCTGCCTCCCCACCACCCATTTCGCACACCCCGCACACGGTTCTGCCCCATAACCGTGTGTGCTAAATAAACGACCGTGGCACGCGGAGCGCGCCAGACGGTTCACAGTTGCCTCCACATGACAACCAGATCATCGCACAGCCATCGCACGCACGACATCGTTCGGTTCACAGTTGCCTCCACATCACAACCAGATCATCGCACAGCAATCGCACGCACGACATCGTTCGATTCACATGCCAACATCATCGCATCACAGCCATTGCACGCACATCTTGGCAAGGAAGATGGTTTGAAGTCTCCCTCACCGCGGCTGGCAAAACATATCACAGCCTCTGCACGCACGTCTTCGCCAGGGAGATGTTTTTCATGTCTGCCTCACTGGGCCTGCCCGAATCATATCACAGCCTCTGCACGCAAGGTCTCGCAAAGAAGATGTGGTCGCTTCTTTTTCGCCGGGCCTATCCCTCCCCCCTCCCTCGCCCGCCGCCCCACCCTCCCATCCTCCAGCCTCCAATTCAAAATCGTCCGCACTCGTCCGCAATCCTCCCGCCGGAGGCCTCCAGCACTAGTCCCCCGACGCCTCCGCTCGAATTTGATATCCTCCGCACTCGTCCGCACTCCTCCCGGAAGCCTCTGGGAGGCAGTCCAGAGGCCTCCGCTGGAATTTGACATCCACCGCATTCGTCCGCACTCCGCCCGAAAGCCTCCGGAGGCACTCCCCAGAGGCCTCCGCTTGAATTTGAAATCCTCCGCATTCGTCCGCACTCCTCCTGGAGGCCTCTTGAGGTGCTCCCCAGAGGCCTCCGCTCGAATTTGAAATCCTCCGCAGTCGTCCGCACTCCGCCCGAAAGCCTCTGGAGATACTCCCCAGAGGCACTCCTTCGCACTCCATTTGAAAATCATCCTCGTTCCTTCTCCTCGTCGCCCCTCCTCCTCCTCCATCCTCCTCATTCCTCCTTTTCCTCCCTCCTCCCTCCCTTCCTCCTTCATTCCCTTCCCCCCCTTTCCCTCCGAAGTGCAGAATTGTTCCTCCTTTCTCCTCCTCCTCCTCCTTCTCCTCCTCCTCCTCCTCTTCGTCCTCCTCCTCCTGATTCCTCATTCCTCATTCCTCATTCCTCATTCCTCATTCCTCATTCCTCATTCCTCCTCCTCCCCTTCACCCTCCTCTTCCTCCCCCCTCCTCCCCCACTGCCTCCCTCCCCCCTTCCCTCCCCCTTCCCTCCCCCTTTCCCTCCCCCCCTCCCCCCCGAAGTGCAAAGCTGTTCCTCCCTCCTCGTCCTCCTCCTCGTCGTCGTCGTCCTCCTCCTCCTCCTCCTCCCCGTCCTGCCTCCTCCACATTGCCTACCTCCCTCCCTCTTTCCCTCCCCCCCCCTCCCCCCCGAAGTGCAAAGCTGACTCGTGGGCCGGGCAGGTCGGCGCTTCCGCCTCCACCCAGCTTTGCTCCATGGGGGGGAGGGGGGGGAGGGCGCGCGATTTTTGGGCTGTAACAGATGAATGCGAAAATGTGGCCCCACGTGCGGGCGAATCTCATGGGACCGAGAATGTGGCCTCACGCGCGGGCGAAGATAATGGAAACGATACAGTGGCCTCACGCGCGGGCGAAGATAATGGACACTCCGCCGTTCCAGGAGGAACCTGTTTGAGCGTATTCTGGCCCCGCGCCCGTTTCGCGGCACACCCCTCACACGTTTCGTACGACACGCATGATCATTACTTCTAATGCAGAACGCCATTACCTCATCATATCGACGGATGGTCGTTTTTCACGCACGCCCCGGTAGGGAGCTCCACCGAAGGCCCCAGTGGCAGGGTCCGCATGCCTCCCCACCACCCATTTCGGCACACCCTTCACACGCTTCGTGGCCCCATAGGGAGCTCCACCGAAGGCCCCAGTGGCGCCGCGCCTATGAGAAGAGGGGCCTAGTTTGCGTGCCCCATCGTTCGTCTCATATCCGTGCGGCACTCGCAGCTGCATATGGTTGGGTCCTTCGCCAGGCGAATGTGCTTTCTTCGGGGTCCTGCCCCCCCGTCGGGTGGAGGGCGGTCTGAGGCGGAGCTCGGGACTTGTGCCCCTCGTTGGCCAGGGCGCGGCTCA
>CAUYUJ010000570.1:586070-593570 GCA_963575745.1 Prorocentrum cordatum
AACACAGCAAACATCACAATATTCCAAGTAGTAGCGTTGATCAAATGGGTTTCTACCCTTGCGATGGGCGTTAGAGGGTAGCAATTCTGCATACGAGGTCCGAACGAGGCCCGTGTCATACATCGCGATGGTCATGGGGTCTGTACGAAGGTGGGTCTATGTTTGCCTGATGGGGACGCCTAGTCGACGACGGATTGAGTCTGAGAATGGGTGAGTCAGACATAGTTGGAGTGAGTCCGAGCACGAGTGGGTCTGAATATTGCTTAGTGTGAACGCGAGTGAGTCTGCGCATGAGTGATCTTAGTATGAATGAATATGACGACTGATTGTGAACGAGTCTGTACGCAAGCGGAACTGAGTAGATTGGTCCGAGCTTGAGTGAATCTGAGTGGGTCTGAGTATGAGCGAGTCTACGTGTGTATGTGTGTGAGAGAGTTTGAGTGGCCTGAGTATGAGCTGGTCTGAAGATAAATGAGTCCCAAAGAGGAAGCGGGAGTGAGGATTAGGGGTGCTAGTAAAATTAAGCATCACGTCCCTGGTATATGGGAGGAGGCTGGGGAAGGAGGACATTAGCGAAACCGAGGCTGGGATTAGCCTGAGCCCCCAACAGGGCAGAATGTGGGGCCCTGTGGGGGCCTCTCAGAAGATTCCCGGCGCCATATGGGGTCTCCCTTGGTACATTCTTTAGAGCTTTTGGGACTCTTTTGGGGCTCACTCACTTGGAACCCTTTCGGGTGCCTGTGGGGGTCTCTTGGGCCCATCGTGGAGGTAAAAAAGGAGTGGTCCCAATGGAGCACCGCCTCTTTGGAGTCAGACAAATCGCCACTTTGCCCGCTCTTGGGGCTCTCTTGGGTTGCTCTTGGGGCTCTCTTGAGGTGTTCTCGGGGCCCCTGAGGGCACCTTGGAGTCATCTTTGAGTCCTCTGGTACTCATCGGCAGCAAAAGGCGAGAACCATTGAAACGCTTTGTTTTGTTGACGAGGTTGACCTCTTGGTGGCATTTCTGGGAGGCTCTGAGGCCACATCGAATGATCTCGCGGTGGACTTGAAGCCTCTTGGAGGAATGCTCGAGCCCGTAGTGGGCCAACGTGGATCGGATTGCACCGTTTGGGAAGTGACCTTAGGCTACCCGGAGCCATCTCGGGGCCACCAAGGGCCATCTTGAGCGCCCTTTCCAGACCGTTGGGATGAGGTAGGGGTAGGGATAAACTTCGCCAGGAAGGGCAAGGAGGACTTGTTTCGAAAGAGCCGATGCGCTTAGCTAACTACGCCCAGAGGGCTGGTGGGACCAGGTAGTTCTTAAGTTTTCAGGTCTGAATGAGCACAGCAGTGATCTCTCGGGTTCTCAGGCTCTGAGGCCTTAGCAAGCTCTGCAGAGCACAGCAGGTTACCCAGTTGCTGAATTGCCAACTCGATTCGAAACTTTGCCCGCGCAGCCTGATGGCCACGCCAGGAGGCCCGCGCCTCAGCTGCCAACGGCCATGCTTCGTCGCGTAGCTGCTGAGGGTGTGGGTTGCCCAAAAAAGCCTGCTCCGCGCAGCCTGGATGCCCCGCGGAGGGTTCGGCGGGTTCCTCGCTGGCTTGTTCAACGCGCTCATGGGCGTCATTTGTGTTTTGATGTCGTTTGGCATCAAGCCTGACGTCGAGTACATGGCGGTGGGCCTTTTGGGGCCTCAGAGGTATGCCTCGTCAGACGCCTCTTCGGGGTCCGATCCAGGAGGGCGAACACAGTTCATGAAGGCAGAGGCTGCATGGATGCAGATGAAGGAGCAGTTGTCTGGAAAGGCATGTAGAGAACTCTGGGCGCTTCACAAGCAGGCAACCGAGGGAGACTGCAGAGTACCGAAACCCGCGGGCGTCTTCAACGGGGGCGAGAAAGAGCAGTGGCGCTTGTGGATGAGCCTGCAGGGCATACCGGCGGAGCAGGCAATGGCGATGTTCGCGGAGAGGCTGCAGAGAGAGGAGGACAGCCTCTGAGCACAGCTGGTGGAACCCACCGCTTCGATCACCAGTCTAATCCTCCCCCTCCTACCCCCCCTTGCCTTGGCGGGGCACCCTGGAGGAGGCGGGAACCGGGTCACCCGCACCAGCGCGTAGACAATTGAGCTTCGCGGCCCGGGCCAGAGTGGCGCCCTTCTCCATGGGGGCCGCGCGAGAGCGCGCTGGCGCCTCAAGCGGTGCGATGCGCGAAGCTGGGTGGCGGCGAGGGTCGGAGACGAACATACACGCCGGTCGTTGAAAGCAGGTTGATCTGGACTCCCAGATCCCAGTCTACTGCAAGCGCCTTCCCGCTTCAAGAATCGGCATGCTCTTGCTGTGCTCTGTTACTCTCTGGGAGGGCCTGGACCCAACCTGCTATATCCGCCTTCCTGCTTCATGTTTCTACCTGCTTCTTCCGACCGACGTGTATGCACAAACAGGTGGCACGTGTGCCATGGCTCTTGCACAAAAGGGAAGGAGGAGGAGGAGGAGGAGGAGGAGGAGGAGGAGGAGGGGAGGAGGAGGAGGAGGTCGAGAGGAGGAGGAGGAGGAGGAGGAGGAGGAGGAGCTCCGAGCTCCGCGCGGATCTCTTGGACAGGCGGCGAGAGCCCCCGCCCCTGGCGCGCAGGACGCGCCAGGGGCCAGCGCCGGGGGCGGCCGGCGCCGATCCAAGACACCCGCGCGGACCTCTGGAAGGTCGCGCGCGGGTTCCCCTCCTCTTCCTCCTCCTCCTCCTCCCTCCTCTCCTCCTCCTCCTCCTCCTCCTCCTCCTCCTCCTCCTCCTCCTCCTCCTCTCCTCCTCCTCCTCGACCTCCTCCTCCTCCTCCTCGCCTCCTCCTCCTCCCTCCTCGACCTCCTCCTCCTCCTCCTCCTCGACTCTCCTCCTGCCCTCCTCCTCCTCCTCCTCCTCCTCCTCCTCCTCGACCTCCTCCTCCTCCTCCTCCTCCTCGCTCCTCCTCCTCCTCCATCCTCCTCCTCCTCCCCTCCTCTCCCTCTTCTCCTCCTCCTCCTCCTCCTCCTCCTCCTCCTCCTCCTCCTCCTCCTCCTCCTCCTCCTCCTCCTCCTCATCCTCCCTTTTCTCCTCCCCCTGCGCTCCTCCTCTCCCTACAACTCTGTCTTCGTGCAGCTCTCTCTTCGTCTACGACCCTCCTGAAGAAGAACTTGACGGATCGATGCAGCAGCCCCTCCGGCCCCCATCCGCCGTTGTGAGGAGAGAGCCTATGGCTGGGCAGTCGCATTAAGACTCCGATGCAATCCCGAAGGGTTCCCTGAAACCCATGGCCACCTCTGTAACAAGTTTTTCTACAGGAGTGCGGCAGTGACGGCGAGGGAGGGGAGCATTGGACTGATTGGTGTGACGGTGGGTCCCCTGCCAGTCCTTGCGAGCTCGCGCGGATGAGGCAGGCAGGCCGCCCGACGCGGCGCCGGTGGCCAGGGCAGCCAAGCAGCCGGTGGTCAGAGGCGTGGGCACGGTGGGGCAGGCCGAGGGGGCGGCGGGGCGGCCTTCGAAGAAGGTAGGGGGCCTCATAGAAGGGCTCGTTCCCCCGGAGGAGGAGGAGGAGGAGGAGGAGGAGGAGGAGGAGGAGGAGGAGGACGAGAAAGGAAGACCGCACACGCATAAATGCTCGGAGCTCCGCGCGGTCTGCTTGGATCGGCGCTGGGCTCCCCTTGGCGGCGTCGCTGGTGCCGCCCCTGGCGCGCTCCGCGCGCCAGGGGAGGGGGTCAAGCGCCGACCCAAGAAATCCGCGCGAATGTCCGAAAGTTTACTCATACAGTTTCTCTTCGTCCAGTATGAGCTGCCGATCAAGCCTCTGGACCTTGGAAAGGGCCCGTGCGTTCGCATAAGGTCGCCCCCCTCGCCCGACTCCTTTGGCGCGCCGCAAGGGTGCGTCGGGCTGCTGAAAAGCCCACCGCTCATGTCTGGAGGTCGAAAGGTCCATTAACGCCGAAGCCAACCGCACATCGACCCCATCCTATTCTTTCTCCTCCTCCTCCTCCTCCTCATTCTCTTCCTCCTCCTCCTCCTCCTCAGCCTCCTTCTCCTGTTGTGTGCCCACTCGTTCGCCTCCTCCTCCCACTCCTCCATCACTTTTCCTTGTAAAGAACTCCTCCATGTCGCACCCCGAGACGTGTCGGTAGGGCGGGCCGGCGTTTCGCTTGAGACTTCCTCACCACTTCTGATTTTGAAGTTTGGAGTCTGCAACAGCCTGAAGGAAGAAGGGCGGGCCGTTTTCAACACGTGGCTCTCGCCTTAGAGCCGCGCACATTCGTTTTTGAAAGTTTGCAACAGCTTCACGGATGGAGGGCGAGTGGGTTTCAGAATAGGGTTCTCGCTTTAGTGCCGCACACATTCGTTTTGAAAGTTTGCAACAGCTTCAATGATGAAGAGCGGTGTCGTTTTCAGAATGTGGTTCTTGCTTTGGCGCCGCGCGTATTCGTTTTGCAACATCCGTGCAGCTTCCAGGATGGAGGGTGGGCTCTCGCCTTAGCGCCGCGCGCATTCATGGAAACAGGTTGCAACAATCTTTCAGGGATCCGTAAGGCTGAAGTGGCAGGAATGGTGTTTCTGGCATGCTTTGGGACTGGTCAGGGCAAAGCAGTCACGCCGATTCGCGGCGTTGGAGTCCCACGAAGCATGTTCTGGCACTACCTGGGGTTGTCAGGGCGCAGCGCTCAGATGGATTCGCGGCGCTGACGTCCCAGGCATGGCGCTTTGGCAGATGGAGGAGTATCCGACGGCTGTCTCTCAATGGGGCAATTCCCGCAATGAGAACAATTGCGTGTGGGGGCTTATGGAAAAAAATGGAGGGAGGGTGTATTGGCAGCATCGTTGATGCGTCTTGGGTTTGTCCTGGTCCTCCTCCTCCTCCTCCTCCTCCTCCTCCTCCTCCTCCTCCTCCTCTTCATTCATCATGCCCCTGGTTTCTTTCGTCCCTGGTTGGCCGCCTGCATCCCTTTCTCTTCGGGCTCAGTGTACTCTTCCTCTTCGTCCATTCCTGTCGTCCCTATCCATCTCCTGTTTTCCTTCCTCCCCCTCCTTCCTTCCTTCCTTCCTTCCTGCTACTCCTCTTCCAATCCAGGCACTCCAGTGGCGCACTAGGGGGAGGATGAGCGGAAGCGGGCGCCCAGAGGCCTCTCCCGAAGCCGCCGTCCCGAGGGGCTGGAGCACAGCAGGAGGTACTCAGCACGAGCACGGCGGAGCACGAAAGCGCCCCTCGTGGGAGCGGAGGGCTCGAACAATCAGGTCGAGCTCCCTCCCTTGGCGCGCTCTTGGGCCGTCTTGGGCGCCGTCTTGGGGCTCTCCTGGAGGCCTCGGCCCCCTGGGCCGTCTTCGACGCTGTGAGGATCGAGATCGACAGGGCGAATGAGCTGATAAGGTTAGTTCCCGCGGATTAGGGCGGTTGTCGCCTCATGAGCAGGAGGTATTTGAAAGGGCCACCCACAAGTCTCGTCGCAATTCACTGGACGCCGCCTGGTGGTTGTTGACAATGTGTCATCGTTGAGCGATCGTTAGCGGAGGAAGGCACGCGAGGCCCCACTTGAATCCGCCTGTCTGACAAAGCTTGCGCCGCATGGCTTGCACCGCTTGGCTGGCACCACACAGCTTCCACCGATCAGCTCGCACCACATGCACTGCACCACATAGCTTTCACCTCATCGCTTACATCCATAGCTTATGCGACATAGTTTGTACAACATAGCTCGCACCACATTTCTTACACACCATAGCTTGCACCATGTAGCTTGCACAACGTAGTTTGCACCACTTACTTTGCACGTCCAGGAAGCGCACTATGTCACAGCTGCACGAACCGTCGGATGTATGAATGGAAGCGCGCCGCGCAGCGACTTATCAGTGTATGTCAATGCGGGCATGCTGACAGTTCTTACTCGGCGTTCGCATCGGGCTTCCGTATGGACGTTTGCCAGAGCCAGGGTCGAGCCTAAGCGGGCGCCCGAGCGAAGCGCGCGCTTGGTTTCAGTATATGCAGTGCTATACAATACGACGACGACGACGACGACGACGACGACGACGACGACGACGACGACGACGACGACGACGACGACGACGACGACGACGACGACGACGACGACTACGACGACGACGACGACGACGACGACGACGACGACGACGACGACGACGACGACGACGACGACGGGAGTCAATCAAGAAAGCGTTCGCAGATTTTCTGCTCTGGGAGTTTCTTGGAGGCCTCTTCGGGTACCTCTTGGTGAGGACCTGGAGGCCACATGTAGCTACGCGCCTCCCGTTGTGTTTCACGACTCGGGAAGGCTCAGGACCAGGACCGCAGACAACTAGAAGGCTCGCTGGCGTGTCTTGCACGCGAGAGTAAGCGCACAAACTGAGAAACCTGGTTGCCAGCACATGCTCCACAGAGAGTTGTTGCCCCGACGGCCCCACGAACCCACAAAAGCTGTGGGGCACCTTGGGAGCCTCAAACATCGACGAATCATGCGCCCTACGATTTCTTATAGCAGCACTTATCATTTGCGTCTACTGTATTGCACTGTGTCCGAAAGCCTTTCGGAGGACTACGGTGAGCTCCTCAGGCAGCCTTTGGGGGATCGTTTTGGATGTAAGTGTGATGTATTTAGAGGCCTCGTGGAACCGTTTTGCAATACTTTGCAACTGATTCTAGGTTTCTTGCAGGGTCGCTCAGGGCCTCTTGGGAGCTTCTGGGATGCCTGCCGGCTGTCTCAGGGTTCCTCTTTGGGCCGAGGGCTCGGAATGTCAGTTCGTGTTCCCTCTCTCGGGGCTCTCTTGGGGCCCTCCTGGGCCGTCTGCGAAGTCTCTTGGACCGTCTTGGGGCCCTCTTGGGCCCTGTTGGAAGTCTCTTGGGCCGTCTTGGGGCGAGCTTCAAGCCTTTGGGGCAATCTTGGACGCCGCGCAGACAAAAAAAGCGAACTCGCTGAACACGCGCACGGTTTCCCAATGGAGTTGGGACGATTTTTGCTCCCGGGGCCCTCTGGGCTGTCCTCCGGGAGCCGACGGGGTCTCCAGGAGATCCATGGAGATCCCCCAGAGACCTCCACGAGTGCCCCGAGGCCTCAGGAGGCTTCCAAGAGGCCCCAGAGGCGCCCAGCAGGCCCCCACGAGGCCCCACGAGGCCCCCAGGCCAGCACGGTAGACCGACACGGCACACCAGCACGGCACACCAGCACGGCAGTTCAGGGGTGGCGTGCGAACAGCTCGGCAGGCCCGCTCCGCCGTGCCTGTCTGGCTTGCCGCGCTGGTTCGGTTCGCCGTGCCCGTCTGCTTTGCTGTGCTGGTCTGCAGTGCCAAGTCTGCCCGTGCTGGTGCGCAGGTGCTGGTCTGCCTTGCTGGTCTGCCGTGCTCTGTCGGGTCTGCCGTGCTGGCCTGCCGTGCTGGTCTGGTCTGGACCGTCTCTCCCCGTCTGTCTCGTGGGCGCTCCGCCTCGGCCTCGTGCCCCGCTCGTGCGAGTGCCATGGCTGAGGCGAGGGGCACCCCCTCCTCGAAAACGGGCAGACGGGGCTTTCG
>CAUYUJ010000570.1:603570-655322 GCA_963575745.1 Prorocentrum cordatum
CCTCTTCCTCCCCCCTCCTCCCCCACTGCCTCCCTCCCCCCTTCCCTCCCCCTTCCCTCCCCCTTTCCCTCCCCCCCCTCCCCCCCGAAGTGCAAAGCTGTTCCTCCCTCCTCGTCCTCCTCCTCGTCGTTGTCGTCGTCCTCCTCCTCCTCCTCCTCCCCTCCTCCTCCTGCCTCCTCCACCTTCCCTCCCTCCCTCCCTCCCTCTTTCCCTCCCCCCCCTCCCCCCCGAAGTGCAAAGCTGACTCGTGGGCCGGGCAGGTCGGCGCTTCCGCCTCCACCCAGCTTTGCTCCATGGGGGGGAGGGGGGGGAGGGCGCGCGATTTTTGGGCTGTAACAGATGAATGCGAAAATGTGGCCCCACGTGCGGGCGAATCTCATGGGACCGAGAATGTGGCCTCACGCGCGGGCGAAGATAATGGAAACGATACAGTGGCCTCACGCGCGGGCGAAGATAATGGACACTCCGCCGTTCCAGGAGGAACCTGTTTGAGCGTATTCTGGCCCCGCGCCCGTTTCGCGGCACACCCCTCACACGTTTCGTACGACACGCATGATCATTACTTCTAATGCAGAACGCCATTACCTCATCATATCGACGGATGGTCGTTTTTCACGCACGCCCCGGTAGGGAGCTCCACCGAAGGCCCCAGTGGCAGGGTCCGCATGCCTCCCCACCACCCATTTCGGCACACCCTTCACACGCTTCGTGGCCCCATAGGGAGCTCCACCGAAGGCCCCAGTGGCGCCGCGCCTATGAGAAGAGGGGCCTAGTTTGCGTGCCCCATCGTTCGTCTCATATCCGTGCGGCACTCGCAGCTGCATATGGTTGGGTCCTTCGCCAGGCGAATGTGCTTTCTTCGGGGTCCTGCCCCCCCGTCGGGTGGAGGGCGGTCTGAGGCGGAGCTCGGGACTTGTGCCCCTCGTTGGCCAGGGCGCGGCTCAGTCGGCCAGCCGCAGTTTTTATTTGAATTCGGGAGGTGGGTTCACCCTTGCGACCCCGCCTCGGGATCGAAACGGGATTGCTTTCCCATCTCTTCTCTCTCTCTCTCTCTCCCTCTCTTTTTCCCAACCATCCTGTGGTGTTGGGTCCTCGTTTTGAAGAGACGGCGCCCCGCGTTCCTCTCCTCCTCCTCCTCCTCCTCCTCCTCCTCCTCCCCCCCCCCTCCCTCCTCCCATCATCATCATCATCTTCATCATCATCATTCATCATCATCATCATCACCACCACCACCCATTTCGGCACACCCCTCACACGTTTCGTGGCCCCAAAGGGAGCTCCACCGAAGGCACCAGTGGCTGGGTTCGCACGCCTCCCCACCACCCATTTCGGCACACCCCTCACACGTTTCGTGGCCCCATAGGGAGCTCCACCGAAGGCCCCAGTGGCAGGGTCGCATGCCTCCCCACCACCCATTTCGGCACACCCCTCACACGTTTCGTGGCCCCATAGGGAGCTCCACCGAAGGCCCCAGTGGCAGGGTCCGCATGCCTCCCCACACCCATCGGCCACCCTCACACGTTTCGTGGCCCCACAGCCTCCACCGAAGTTTCGCCCCATAGGGAGCTCCACCGAATGCCTCCCCACCACCCATTTCGGCACACCCCTCACACGTTTCGTGGCCCCAGGGTCCACCGAAGGCCCCAGTGGCTGCGTTCGCATGCCTCCCCACCACCCATTCGGCACACCCCTCACACGTTTCGTGGCCCCATAGGGAGCTCCACCGAAGGCCCCAGTGGCTGGTTCGCATGCCTCCCCACCACCCATTTCGGCACACCCCTCACACGTTCGTGGCCCCATAGGGAGCTCCACCGAAGGCCCCAGTGGCAGGGTTCGCATGCCTCCCCACACCCATTTCGGCACACCCCTCACACGTTTCGTGGCCCCATAGGGAGCTCCACCGAAGGCCCCAGTGGCAGGGTTCGCATGCCTCCCCACCACCCATTTCGGCACACCCTCACACGTTTCGTGGCCCCATAGGGAGCTCCACCGAAGGCCCCAGTGGCAGGGTTCGCATGCCTCCCCACCACCCATTTCGGCACACCCCTCACACGTTTCGTGGCCCCATAGGGAGCTCCAGCCAAGGCCCCAGTGGCAGGGTCCGCATGCCTCCCCACCACCCATTTCGGCACACCCCTCACACGTTTCGTGGCCCCATAGGGAGCTCCACCGAAGGCCCCAGTGGCCTGGTTCGCATGTCTCCCCAATACCAATTTCGGCACACCCCTCACACGTTTCGTGGCCCCACAGGGAGCTCCACCGAAGGCCCCAGTGACTGGGTTCGCATGCGCCCCCACCACCAATTTCGGCACACCCCTCACACGCTTCGTGGCCCCATAGGGAGCTCCACCGAAGGCCCCAGTGGCTGCGTTCGCATGCCGCCCCCACCCCAATTTCGGCACACCCCTCACACGTTTCGTGGCCCCACAGGGAGCTCCACCGAGGGCCCCAGTGGCTGCGTTCGCATGCCGCCCCCACACCAACTTCGGTGCACCCCTCACACGTTTCGTGGCCCCATAAGGAGCTCCACCGAAGGCCCCAGTGGCAACGTTCGCATGCCGCCCCCAAACCCATTTCGGCACACCCCTCAAACGGTTCGTGGCCCCATAGGGAGATCCACCGAAGACGGTACTCACACCAGCATTACTCACAACTGCATATGGTTGGGTCCTTCGCCTGTTTTTTTTTTTCTCTCTCTCTCTCTCTCTCTCTATCTCTCTCTGTGCCCCCGTTCTGGATGATCTCCGAGTCAAAGTCAGCGCCGCCGGGCATGCTGTCGAGACATGGTCGCCATTTGACCATGCCCCTGTTGCCACCGCCACCTCGACCGGAATTCCCGCCGCCTCGCCCTCCCAGATTCCCGCGCGGGTTTCCCAGCATGGGCTGCGCCGCGGGCTCTGCTGCAGCGCGATCCCGGGGATCGTTCGGGGGCCTTCCCCAAGGGGCAAGCGCGCCCTGGTCAAGGAGATATTCTGGCAGATGGCCCCGATGTTCAAGTCTCGTTTGCGTCTTTGGCTCCGATGTCCCAATGTGAGAGGCTGCGCTTTGCTCTGATTGCTCACAGAGGGCGGCGTGATGGAACTTTTTCGTCGCGCGTCTACGCCACGAGGGCCTGCCCATGGCTGCTTCGGCACTTTGAACAAGCAGGGGAACGTTGCTCGGATGTTGCCGGCTCGGGGGCTCCGGCACAGGCGCCGAGAGAATCTCGGCGCGAGACGGAGGGCGGGACATGGGCGAGCGGGAGGGGGGGGGGACAAGGCGGAGAGCAATAGGATTGCGCGGATCCAACGCACGCGGAGAGTCTGGGCCAAGATGCGTCGGCGACATGGGCGTTTTGGAATCCTGGGCCCCGACGGCCATGCATTCCCGCCCCCCGATGCGTCGGCCGTTGCCCTCGAAGCACTTGAGGGGCAAGTTTTTGCTCATCAGGAACCCGATCGTTCTCTCTGGCTTGAAATCTCGGAGCACGTGGGGGCCATTCAACTTTAGATTGCTTCCTGGCGGTTGGGCGCTGGTTCCTTTGTTGGAAGGGTTGGCCATGAACGCCGCTCAGACCCCGGGGAGGGCGTGGTCCCTGATGGGCGTTGGAGGGCGGGTTGAGCTGCTGGCATTATGTTTGAAGTGCGCTGCGAGATGCACGATGCTTCTGGAGGGGCGGTTTCTGCGAACGCGCGGGGGGGCCGCGCGCGCTTCCGACCGAAAGACCTGAAGGAAGACGAGAGTCCCGCGGAGCTGGTTCGCGCCCCCGGCAAGACCCGACCCCTGACTTTGGCGAACGCGGATGCGAACATTCTGACCGACGCATTCTCGATTGGTTTCCAGAGGGCTTCGCGGGGCGCGATCGACCCGACCCAGCGAGGGGCATTCCCTGGAGGTGGTCGTCGGGCAACGCCGTCGAGATCGAATGGCGGGGGCTTCGCCAGATGTTGACTGGATGGGGGGGCGGCTCGAGGATTTTCTGCATTGACTTCAAGGCCGCTTTCCCTGACTTGATCATAGTGCTACTCCTGGGGGCCCTCTCAGCGATGCGCGTTCTAGACGAGTTCCGCGATTTCTGCGAGGAACTGTATAGGGGCAACATTGCGCTGATTAACATCCCTGGCGCGTCACCACTGGAGTTTGGTTTCGAGCGGGGGCCTTGCTTCGATGGTATTTTTTTTGCGCGTGCTCTGGATCCTGTCTCGAGATGGATGAGAGCGAAGCTAACGAGGCGCGCCCCGCGGAAGCGATCCTACGCCGACGATCTTTGCTTTTGCCTCTCCAACGTCCTCTGTGGTCTTCAGCCCACCTTGCAGTTGCAGCCCCCTCTCTCTTTCCTTTTGTTCGTTTTTTTGTGTGTTTTTTTGTGTTTGTTTCCCCTCTCTCTCTCTCTCTCTGTTTTTTTTGTTGTGTCCTTCTTTTTGTTTGTTTATTTCTTTCTCTCTCTCTCTCTTTCTCTCTCTCTCTCTCTCTCTCTCTTTTTCTCTATCTCTCTCTTTCTCTTCCCTCCCTCTCTCTTTCTTTGTCTCTCTCTCTCTCTCTCTCGCTATCTCTCTCTCTCTCTCTCCCCCTCTCCCTCTCTCTCACTCTCTCTCTCTCTCTCTCTCTCTTTCTTTTTTTTTTGTTCTCTCTCTCTCTATATATATGTCGGAAGGGCGGTTGGTCTTGGTCTGAACCTGTCCAAGTGCAAGGCAAGTGTCACGGAGGCTCTGAAGCCAGAGCAGCTCACTGATCACTTGCTGCGGAAGAACAGTTCTGTCCAGGCCATTGGTCTTGTCCGCGCCGTTCTGTACCTTCGGGTTCTAGCTGGGGCCCGGTGATGCATCGAAAGTCTGGATTGACGCGATCCCGAAGTTCTGGATGACAGTTAGGAAGCTCCGAGGGCTTTGGCTTGGGCTCCCTCAGACGATCCGATTCTTCCACTCCCGCTGCATGGCGATCCTGGCGCGACAGCTGCAGTTGCGCCCAGTGGCGAAGCAGTTGTGGAAGGCTTATAGCGAAGCGTTGCAGGTGATCACGGCCGGCTCTCGCCGCGCCTTCTCTGGAAGGATGTTGACTGGAGATGACTGGAGTTTTGGATTTCGGGCGCTTGAAGCTTCCCCGGAGATTTCGGATATGGATTGTTTCTCGAAGGTCATCGAGGCTCGGGTAATGATGTCTTGTTCGAATCTGGGCGATACTCAGTGCGAGATTGAATGTTTGTCACGGTGCCCCGGGGAGACGACGAGCCCATCCCTGGCGACCAGGGCGACGGCGGACGAAGCGGGCGACTTCAAGACACCCACTCCCGCGCCCATTCCCAGGAAGCAGCTTCAGATAACAGAGGCATTGAAGCGTTTGAGAGTCCTCCGCGGCCCCTCGGCGCCTCTCCGGACTTGGGCCCAGAGAGCATCCAGGCGGGCGGGGCCCGACCATTTCCTGGCCGACGATTTCCAGGCGGCGGCCAGGAAGACGCGGCAAGTGGAGGAAGACAGCACCATGCACCTTATGACAGGCGCGCTCGAGCCGTCAGGCCGGCAAATTTTCAGATTGCCGCTACGGGGGCGAGCCGTGCTGCCTGGGCCCCGGGTGGCACCGCCCCGTTATGCGGTGTGCTGCCAATGACGTTCGCGGAGGCAGCTCCCCGTCACACACGCAGTCCTGCCCTCCCCTGGGCGGGTCGTGCGTGGCGGGCCCCTCCCTCCCCCCCCTCCGTCGCCCCCCCGTCGTCCGTCGTGTCGTTTTGGGTCCTGGGTCCGGGTTTTTAAAACCGCGCCCTTGGTCGCGCAGGTCTCCCGTGGGCCCCCCTCAGCCTCCCCGGCTGGGGCCCCACCCTCTGGGAGTCGTGGCCGGGGGCCCTCCCCCCACCTCCAAGGTACCTCTGAGGAGCGGCGCGCGCGTTGGCGCGCCGCGGGGCTTGGTCGGGGCGCTCGAGGCTGTGACTCGCGTTTCCACTTGAGCAAGAGCAAGAGCAAGACAGGCGCGCTCGAGGCACTGTATCGGGGAGTTTGCACGTCGAGCCGCCTTCGCACCAGTTTGCAAGGCTGCGCCTTTGGATGTGCGGAGGAGTTTGCGGACGACGACCATCGGCATTGCCGCGTGTGCCCGAGCCTCATGCGCTGCCCCGTCGGCGTATTTCCCCTCGGTGGTCCACTGGCATCGTGGACTGAGCAATTCGACGGTGAAGATTGGCCGTTGGCGCTTTGTTGCCCGGGGCCTCGGTGTGGGAGGCCCCGCGCCCTGCTGGGGCACGCTCCATTTTCTCGCGGCCGACGTTGATCGCCAGACGGGCTCCCAGGCCCCCGGGGCTCCCTGGCCAAGGCGCGGTTGGGGCAATTGCCCCGCCGTCGTCCCGAACTCTTGAAAGCGCCTCGGTCGCTCCGTCTTGTCGCCGCCGCTCGGAGGGCCCCCATTTTGTTCCCCCGTTTTCTTGCGGCGCCCTCAGTTTCCCCCCGTTGTGCCCCTTGCTCCTGCACGTTATTGATAGTTTTTGTGACCCTGGTAGATCTCTTGAGGTTGGTCGATTGTTTTCCGAGGTTTATGGCGCCGCTGAAAGCTGGCTGTGATGCGTTGAACATTTGTGTCTTGGCTACTTCAGGGTCTGCCATTGTCTCCCAGATTCGGATAAGCGGCTCGTGGGCACTGGCCCTCGCCTTCCTCTCTTTAATTTGCCTTGTCTTTGTTGCCTGTTCTCATCCGTCGCCCCGCCGTCGGCTCGCCCTGTCGCCGCCGTCGATCTCGCGCCCCTTCTCGTCCTTGCTTTGCTGCTCTCCGCGGTTCCCTTGGTCTGCTCCTCCGGCTGCCCGCCCTCCTTGGCTTGTTGCGGTCCTTTGTCTCTCCCCTTCCTGTTCCTGGCTGCTTGCTGTTCCTCCTTTTTTGTGTCCTTGCTTCTGTTTTTCCTTATAACTCGCGGCCTGGGTCAGAGGGGGGGCCGCCTGCCGTCCCTCTCGCGGCGCCCGCCCCGCGCGCCACCCCGCCGCCCCGCCGACGCGCCCGCCGCCCCCCGCCGCGCGGGCCTGACGCGAAGTTCCCCGACCGGGCCCCTTTCGGTGGTCGGATGGATATTCGGCATGGGGAGTAGAGCGCGGCTTTTGGCTGGCTTGCTGCTTCAAGCAGCGCATTCAGTACGCGTGCTTGCAGGCGGCATGCGGTGCCTAGAGTGCTCTGCCCCCGAGAGCACCCGCCCCGCGCCAGGTCCCCGAGGATGTTCGAGTCACCTGCGGCGCCCTGCGGCTGTCGTCCGCTCTTGGCCCGCCTCCCCGCGCCAGGTTCCCGACGTGGTTCGAGGCTCCTGTGCGTCTGAATGATTCTCCTGTGTTGTGCCGCCGTTTTGTGGGGCATGCCCCGTTTGTGCCTCTGCTTTGCTGCTGTGGTGGGTTAAGCCCGTCGCTCGGCGGAGGTCGATGGTGGCTCCGGCCTACGCAGGAGTGGCGATTCGCTCGAATCGTGATGGTCAGGTTTTGATGGGAGCACGCGCCCCCAGGGACGACGGACCCCTCGTGCAGAGTGCCCGCCGCTGCTCCTCTTTGCTTCTCTTGCTTCTCTCTGTTCGCACGCATGGCTTGACCCGAATATGGAGTATTGACCACTGGGGGGCGTGCGCTGCGGATAGAAAAGACTCCTCCCCTCCTCCTGTGAGCGAGCTCCCCTCCTCCTGCTGGCACCGTTCCTCCTCCTTCTCCTCCTTATTTTGTCCTTCCTTTCTGCCTTCCTCTTTTCCTTCTCTGTTTCCTTCCTTCCTTCCTTCCTCCTTTCCCTTCACCCCTCACTGTTCATCACCGTCGCCATCCTCCTCCTCTACCCCCCCCCACATCCACATCTTCCACCGCCGTCTCATGCCGCACGCAGTGGCCCTTCACTAATGTCGTTTTGTTCCTGCCGCCTCTCGCTCTGGGCACGGTGTCAACGAGTGGCGTTTCTGGCGCCTGGTCACGAGGCACGCTGCCGAACTGCGCGCGGCCTGGGCGCGGCGCCCCTCGCCGTGACGTTTTCGTCCTCCCTTTCCTTCTCCTCGGCGGCAGCAGAAGGCTGAGGAAGCGGAGGAGGAGGGAATGAAATCGTGGATGGACGTACAACCAGCAGTCGAACGCCCGCTAGCCCAAAGAGCAAAGGGGATCATTCCTATTGGGCCCAGCCCTCCAGCTGCTCGGACCGCTCGGAGGCGGCAGGGGAGGGTTCGCTGCGCCGTTTTCTTCGTTGGGGTCGCTCCGCCCGGGCTTCGCTCCACCCGGGTTGCACTTCGCCGAGGGCCGCTTCGTCGGGGGCCGCTTCGCCAGGGCCTGCGAGCGGGCGGACGGGCACATGGGCGGGCGGGCCCAAACTGGCGGGCGGGCGGCGGGAGACCGGGCGCGCCTCAATGAGAGGCGGGCGCTAGAGGGACGGCGGTGGACCTCCACGCGGGACGGGCGAAGCGACGCCCAGGCGAGGCGGCGCGGCGAAGGCGGGGGCTCAGGCGAAGCAGGGCTTGGGCGAAGCGGGGGTGAGCCTGCCGAAGCGAGCCCAGGGAAGCGAACCCCGTGCGAGGCGAAGTTCGGGCGAAGGTCGGGCGGAGCGAGCCTGGCGAGGCGGCATTCGGGCAACCGGGATCTCCGGCAAGGTGGGGCTCGGGAGAAGAGGGCCGTGCGAAGCGAAACGGGGCGAAGCGAGCCTTCGCGAGGAAGGGGAGGGGGAGGAGACGAGGATGACGAGGGTCGGGGGCAGGAGGTTTTGGCATTCCAGGGCTGAGAAGCACATGTTGAGCATGAGCTTTATGATGTTCCAGCCTACTTTTCCTTTGATCGCCACGAAAACTCTCGAACACCAGGAAAGTATCGAAACTGTAGTGTTTTCACGTCTCGGGCCCTGGGAGGCGATACTCGTTCGGCACTTTGCCAGTGTGTCGGGCAGACATTGTTTCGGTACTTCTCGGGGTGCACGAAATTATTTCTGGGATGTGGTCCTTAAGTACGATGGGGACAACCTAACATAGGTTGGACATCTTGGGACAAATTGCAGACCCAAAGACGTCTTCCAGGAGGCCGGCCTGAGCATTGCGAAGGGTGACCTGGCATGTCGGAAGGCTGGCCTGGGCACTCGCCGATCCCCGCCCGCGGCTCAGCTGAGAGCACTGAGGCTGGCGCGAGACGGAGGGGCGCGGGCGCGGGCAGTGGCGCAGTGACGGCGGTGGAGCAGCAGGGGTGGCGTGCGCTTGCTGGCGGCTCGGTTCGTGGCGGCCTGGTGTCCTTTATCCATTTGTGTGGGGGGGGGGCCTGGTGGATTTCTGCTGGTGTGCTGGAGGGCAAGGACCTCTTCGCGACGTGAAAAACTCACGCCGGAAGGTTTTGCACATGCTCGGCTTCCAGGGCCCTTACCAGGTCCTGGGCAGAACCCACAAAAAACATAATGAAAAGCCTGTCTTGGGGAGAGGTCCGGGGGGGTCCAGCTTTCGTTGTAAAAAAGACGTCCGGGGGTTGGGGTGTAGTGGGGGCGTCATGTTAGCGGAGACATGCCCGAACTCTGGAGTCAACAATGCGTTCTTTTGATGAGCTACTCGTAGTAAACCCCCTCCCTCCTTTGTCCTTTTTATCATCCGCGCTGATGACACTGACGTGTGGGACTGTTGTCTGTGGTTCGCCCTCTCCCGCTCGCCTCCTCATTTCTCGTCAAACGGACGATGCAATTGACCAACACAATATTGTCCAGCGTGGGCACCAAATCGTGGGCTCTTGCACTTTCGATGTGCGTTCTACGTGGTGGAGAATATATGGGATGCAAGCTTTGTAGTGCGATTAATTTTACCTTCACCGCGCGTGACCACATCCCACGCTCGATCAAACATCCCACCCACCCACTCGCAACTAGTGGGCAAAACCCAACTAGGCCGTGAGTGCAGCTATCATTCCAAATTTGCACGCGAATCTCAAGTGGCGCAAACCCTGCCCATGCAGATCCACTGCTCGGGTTGGCAAGTAATGATAGGCACGGTGAGATTGACGACGACGATGATAATGATGATGCTGCTGCTGATGATGATGGTGACGATGATGATGATGATGATGATGATGATGGTGATGGGGATGGGATGGGGATGGGGATGGTGATGGGGATAATGGTGGCGGTGGTGATGGTGATGGTGATTGTGATGATGATGATGATGATGATGATGATGATGATGATGATGATGATGGCGATGGCAGTGGCGACGGAGAGGAGGGCGACGACAACGACGATGACGATGAGGACAACGGTGGTGATAATGACGACGATGCTGCTGCTGCTGATGATGATGATGATGATGATGATGATGGCGATGATGATGATGATGATGATGATGATGATGATGATGATGATGATGATGATGATGATGATAGGATGGCGCAGGTGATGATAATAACGATCGTGCCGGTGAGGATGATCAGCATGATCGCACGCAGAAGTTCATACTTCCCGACGTCCTCTTGCTGGAAACAGTTGGGCCTTCGTATGCTCAGAAATCCAATGGTTTTGGAAGGATGCCGACATGAGCGCGCGGAGGCGCGCGCGTGTGGTCCGCTGTGTTTGATTCGACAGAGTCGGCGGGCGCGCGATGGTTAGTGGATGTTTGAACCTGCGTGCGCGTGGCCCACGGGCTCTCATTCGACAGATTTGCCAAGCAACAACTCTATGGTTTTCTTATGATTGCAGCGCGTGCGCGTTCTCGGAGATCTGGCCGTTTTCCAGTCAAGCAACTCCATGGTTTCGTGCAGTTTCGTATGGCTAGGTCTTGACATTGTTTATAAACATTTTCGCGTGTGACTCGTATGGTATTGCTAAGGCCTTACGGCCTGTGCCGCTGAAATACATTTTTTTGGGTCCACTCCAGATAACATACATATATGCAGTAATAATATTTCTCCTCATAAGACTACTCATAATAATAACTATGATTATATATGGTACACATGTGTATCCATACACACCTACATACATAACTATACATGTGTATTGTTATATGGGGTGCAGGCCGTGACTTATCTGGTGCAACTGCGCGTGCAGCCTGAAACGCGAGCGAGCTCACGAGGCGTCAACGAGGTGGGCGCGGGGCGGCACCTGGCGAAAACCCGGAACGCCAGCCGGCGCATGAGGCTGGCACCGCGGGCCGAATATCGGGCAACAGAAGTAGAAATTTTTAGTACAAGCGCTGTTTTCTGAGGAAAGATCCCCATCCGCCAAGCAGGAGCCAGCGTCGTGGACACAGTGGTCACGAGTGAATTTTGGTGTTTATCCATACCACCCAGGCGATTTGAATTGCGAGAGCTCTTGCCAATCAGCGGCATTGTCAATTGATTAGCTGGTCGGCATTTCGCCAGTCAGTTTCTGATCGATGGAAGTGTTCAGTGCGATGTCCCCTGGGGGCCCCCCCTAGACCTGTCAGGGTAGACAGGGGAGGGCGGGTGGACAGGCTTGCAGGGATGGAAACGTCGATCTCATACCGCCCTCTCATCGTCGACAGCGGCGTGAGTAATCCACCGCGCCTGGCAACCTGCTGTTTCGCTGTCGAGGGCCCATCGACGACTTCTCGGCCATGCATCGCCGATTCCATGTCGATGTGTCGATGTCGACGCCCTCTTCGCATGCTCCGTTGTCTTTGGCCTCAACCTGAAGCTGCGTTTCCGTCTTGTCATCGGCGGGGGCCCAGGGGGGGAAGTGGCAGTGACCGCTCTGGGCAGCCGGGGCCCGCCGAGGGCGCAGCGCTGCGAGAGTGGCTCTGTCCCGCCCGGCCTTCCCGTGGCCAAGGGGGTCCTTGTGGTCGTTGGCCCAGCCATCGATCGACAGCCTGGTCGCGCTGCGGCTCCGAGGCCTCCCTGGGATCCCACATTCTTCGGGGGCCGGGGGCCGAGGGCGGATGCCTCGGGCCAGGGGCAGCAGGACTGAGAGACGGCCGAGAGGATGGAGCAGGCATCGGCCGTCCCGGTATTCCTATAGTCCTGCCACGCAGTGTGCTCAGAACCCAAAAGTGTTCTCAGAACAATAGCACTGTTCTGAAACAAAAGTGTTCTAACAACAAGAGTGTTCTAACAACAAGAGCACTGTTCTCAGAACCTAAGCCCGATGTGCTGAAACAAGACAGGCTCCGCCGGATCCCGCATTCCTCGGGGGCCGGGGGCCGAAGGCGGATGCCTCGGGCCAGGGGCGCGGCCCCAGCCTCGCACGGCCACGCGGGTCCGCCTCGGCGGGGCTGCCGGGTCGCCCACCGTCGAAGCGCACGGCTCCGTCACGGGGCCAGGGCAGGGTCGAGGTCTGCCGCGCCGGGTTGCCGAGAGAGGAGAGCCCAGACATCGGGCGTCTCGAAGAAATCGAGACGGAGGTTTTTCATAGTTTTCGGCCTCTCGGGGCCCTCGCCGGGCCTCGGGGCCGTCAAAAAACGACTCGGGATGAACAACCGGTCCCAGGGAAGTGGTCGGGAGGTCGGGGGCCCGCGTCTCGAAAAAATCGAGACGTCGGATGTCGGGGAGCGGAGCAAGCCTGTCCGACGACAGGGTGCATGTTTGGGAACAGGAACAGCAGCGGCGGAGGAGTAGGACGGCGATGATGTGCATGAGCATGGGGCCCACGTTTTGAAGCCCAAGTCTGCTGATAATTCTTCACGCTTCGCATGTCCCCACCAGCCCGTTCAGAAACGTCGCCCATGAGAGTGGATTGGAAAAGGGACGAAGAGACACATATAGTGGAACAAATTTGGCAACCAGGATGGACAGAGAGATCTCTGGGAGCAAGGGCGTGGCCTTGGAGGGCCTCTTCGGGACCTCCCTGGGGCCCGCGGGGGGGCGAGGGGAGGAGGACAAGCTAGGTCTTGGTATCGCTCGGACGTGTGCACTTTTTCCCGGCGGGGATTATTCAGGAGCATCCTGGAACATCCTGCGAACAAACCACGCACGAAACCGAAGAAAGCACAGGGAATGGACGGCCGAGCGACGGGGGGAGGTGCGTTCGCGTCATATCTGACGTCCTACCCCGCCTCCCCATCCTTTACCATGGCGTAGATCTCCTCTCTGTTCGCACAGTCGGATGTCGCAGCAGGGCGTGGCATCACACGTCGTAGCACGGTGTTGAATATCAACACGTAGCCTGACATAGCATGGCGTGGCGACGCCCCAAAGTGGGGGGGAGGGCTTCCGCGGTCTAAAAATCAACGAATCGGCACCGAATATGTAATCACTTCCGATGGTTGTTGTTTCGGGGGTCATCTTCTAGATTTTGGGGCCTATTTGAAAGGATTGAGAACCATGCCGTGACATGGCGCTGGAAATAATGACGCCAGCGCTACAGCGGGAGCACTATTCGGAACGAGCGGAAGCGCGGAAATGAGGCCAGCGATGCAGCGGGAGCACAGGAGGCAAACCGCCTCTCGAGGCCCCAGTGGGACGCTCTTGGGGAGCTCTTGGGGACGTCTTGTGGCCCTGGAGGGGCTCTTTTGGGGCCCTCCAGGGAGCCCTGTAAGACCTTGGAGCCATCTTGTAGGGCGTCGATCAATGGAGGGGGGGGGGGGGGCCCGGATTTCCGCCACTTATCAAAATCGCCTCTTGGGGCACTCTTTGGTCGCTCTTGGGGCCGCCGGGGAAGCCTCTGGGCCCCTCTTGGGCCATATTGGGGCCACCTTGAGGCCCCCAAAAGCGCATCGGAAGCGAAAAGGCGAGAAGGCAAAGCTCACCGAGGTTCCTTACGTTGTTGGAGGATGTTGGCCTCTTGGGGGGGGTCCTATGGGGGCTCCGAGAGCACTTGGAACCGTGCTGTGGCCCTCGTCGGGCCTTGTGGAGGTATGTCAGAAGGTATATTGAACCATCCTCGGCTATCTTGAGCCATCAGGCAGGGTAGGGGGAGTGTACCCCTCCCCGACGAGAGGAGGGGTTTTGGAAGAGGCAATTAAGAACTCGCTAGCGAACCATAGCCAAATGGGCGGGCGGGATTACATACGCACATACACATATATATATATATATATATATATATACATACATACATATACATATACATATACATATACATATACATATACATATACATGTACATGTACATATACATATACATATACATAGACATATATACATATATACATATAAATCTAAATCTATTGGAGGTTTGGGGGTGAGTCCGACGTGAGAAGGAGACCCCCCCTACCAGGAAATCGATTTCGGGTTCGGGTTCGTGTCGTGCGTGCCGTGCGTGCGTGCGGGCGAGGCGAAGCTGCGTGGGCGGGCGAGAGGAAATCCTCCTGTGGCTGGGCCGCGGTGGGACCAAATGTAACTCCTCCGGCGGCCGGTGCCCCGCGGTGTCCCGCCGGTGTCCCGTTGGTGTCCCGAAATCCTCCTGTGGCTGGGCCGCGGCTGGATCAAATATTTCTCCTCCGGCGGCCGGTGCCCCGTGGTGTCCCGCTGGTGTCCCGTGGTGTCCGCCGTTGCTAGGGCGAAGCCAAGACAAATGATTCTCCCCCTCTCGCCCGTCCAGCGGTGGCTCGCGGTGTCCCGCGGTGTCCCGTGGTGTCCCGTGGTGTCCCGTTGAATGAGATCGATAGTGAGATCGATACTGAGATCGATACTGAGAATACTGAGATCGATGTGGTGTCCCGAGGTGTCTCGTGGTGTCCCAAAAAGTGAGATCGCTAGTGAGACAGATAGTGAGATCGACAGGTGCCCCGTGGTGTCCCATGGTGTCCCGTGGTGTCCCGTTGAGTGAGATCGATAGTGAGATCGATAGTGAAATCGATAGTGAGATCGATAGTGAGATCGATATGGTGCCCCGAGGTGTCCCGTGGTGTCCCGAGGTGTCCTATGGTGTCCCGTTGAGTGAGATCGATAGTGAGACAGATAGTGAGATCGAGAGGTGTCCCGCGGTGTCCCGTGGTGTCCCGTGGTGGCACGTGGTGTCCCGTGGTGTTCCGTTCAGTAAGATTGATAGTGAGATCGATAGTGAGATCGACAAGTGTCCTGTGGTGTCCCGTGGTGTCCCGTTGAGTGAGATCGATAGTGAGATCGATTGAATCAGATGTTGGTTCCCCCCCACTCTCCCCCCACACAACCTCCTTATCACCCGAAGAGTGGTCGTATAGGTGTGTAAGAATACGCCCCCCCCCTCCTGGGGGTCCCACACATCCCCGTGACATCTGGGTTGCGCTCCCGGTACCGCGCTTCCCAGCCTCCAGTGGAGCCCCCCAAACGCCCAAGGACAGCCCAAGACGACCCCAAGAAGCTTCCAGGACGTAAAAGAAGGGCCCAAGACGCTCCCAAGCAACCTAAGATAGCTTTCGAGCGGTTCTCCAGGCTCCCACCTCAACAAAGCTCTGGGAGGCCTCCCGAGAGCGCCCGGAGAACCTAAAATCGTTAATTGTCATTGCTTTTTGTCCTAGGTTTTTGGCCTTCTCACCATTTCATGCTTCCAACGCTCCAACACGGCCGGAGAGGCCCCAAAGACGGCCCCAAGACCGCCCAAGACGCTCCCAAGACGGCTCCAAGACGGGCCAAGGAAGGCCCCAAGATTGCCGAAGAGGCGCCCAGGACAGCTCCAGACCACCCCAGAACAGGCCTAAGATGAGTCCAAGAGCGGGAGCAGGAGGCCTCCAGAGACCTTTGAGAGGACTCCAGAAACCCCCAGAGGCCCTCAACACACCCCAGACCCCTGAGCGGCCCCAAAAAAGCCACGACGAGGCTTCAAAAACAGCCCAAGAGAGCTTCGAGAGCCGTCCCGAGAGAGCCCGAAGAGGTTCAAATCGTTAATTTCCTGTGTTTTCTGCATGTTTGGCCTTCTAACGTTTTTCCGCTTCCAACGCTCAAAGACCGAAGAATGTTAAGGGGATTCCAGAGATTCCCTTTTTTCTCCAAGTTCAACAAATACGCACCCCTCCCTCCCGGGGGTCCCACACATCCCCGGAACATCTGCGGAACGCTCCTGGTACCGCGCGTTCCGGCCCCGGGGGACCCCCAAAACGCCCACGGACAGCCCAAGACGACCCCCAAGAAGCTTCGAGGACGTAAAAGAATGGCCCAAGACGCTCCCAAGCAACCTAAGGTAGCTTTCGGGCGGTTCTCCAGGCTCCCAGGAGGCCTCCAAGAGACCTCAAGAGAGCTCCGGGAGGCCTCCCGAGAGCGCCCGGAGAACCTACAATCGTTCATTGTTATTTTGTTTTTTTTCACAATTTCATGCTTCCAACGCTCCAACACGGCCGAAGAGGCCCCCAAGACGGCCCCAAGACCGCCCAAGACGCTCCCGAGACGGCTCCAAGACGGGCCAAGAAGGCCCCAAGATTGCCGAAGAGACGCCCAGGACAGCTACAGACCACCCCAGAACAGGCCTAAGATGAGTTCAAGAGCGGGAGCAGGAGGCCTCCAGAGACCTCCTAGAGGACTCCGGAACCCCTGCACAACAGATCACAATCTCTTACGCAGGACGAAAGATCTTCCTCTTGAGGTGCAAATGGCGATGATGAGTTTGAAGTTAATGACCGAACCCCCTTCCCCCGAATAATCTTAACACGGGCGGGTTCCAGGGTCCGCGGATCCGATTTCTCCTGGTTTCCCGTTTTAAACGGGGTAGAAGTCGGATCCGCCGTAAAAAATAAGACCGAACACGGATCCAGCAAATCCGAAATCGGATTTGCGCGGACGGAAATCGGATCCACCGAAACACCAAAACCGCATTTGGATCCGCGCGAACTTCATGGGCTCCGACGGCGGTTATCTCATACGCGTCTGCTCAAGACTTCAAACCGTCGTTCCGGGCCTAAGAGGAAAAATTTGCGTCCTGGGAATGTAAGCCCCACCCAGTTCCCAGAAAAGAAACCAGGAAACTTTTGAGGGCCCCAAATCCTTGAATACCTACCGGCTATTAATGATTTCCGTGCTTCCGCAGTTCGCCTTTTATAGGGTTCCGCGGCTTGCGTAGGGCCTGCAAGAGAGTCCCTGGATGCAAGAAGTAAGAACAAGTATATTCCATGAGTTAGCCCATCAAGCCTAGCTAGAACTTGAGCGCGCGCGAAGCGCGCGCGATGGTTCTAGTACATATATATATATGTATATATATACCCACGCATGCATAACTATAGACACAGGCGTGCGCATGTGTAGTCGAGGCTACATACACCTTCAATATGAGTATGCAGCCAAAGAGGCGGGTACGACGAAGTCATCGGTGAATGGAAACGATGGCGTAGATCGATGTCTGGTGACGGACTGCAGTGACGGCAGGACGCTTGCGATTCAGCTAGTTGCTTCTAACCGTAAGAAGGCAGTGAGAGTTGATTGCGACTTCCATGTAGGCGATCATTCCCTGGTCGTGGAGGGGTCTGACTCGATTCCTATTTATATATTTTTTATCAGGCCGGGGAGCCCGCACCCCAGCGCCCCCCCCCCCAAACGAATTTCGCCTCCTCGGGCCTGTCTTGCGCCTTGCTGTGGCCATCCTGGGGTCGTCTTGACGCCCCTCGAGTCAAGCGATAGTGTACAAGCGCGAAGGCCCAAAACATTGTTTTTACTGCGTTTTGTTCTGCTTTTCCCACTCTCCGGGCCCTGTTGCGCCAGCCTTGGGCCTCTTTGGGGCTCGTTTGGGGCCTCATCTGGAGCCGTCTTGGAGGCATCTGGACGCTTCAAGAGCCAATCGGAAGCGACAGGGCGAGAAGACCGAAAAATTTGCTTTTCCCATGATTTTCCTATATTTGTTCATCTCTGGGCCCCCCTCTCCTGGCCCTATAGGGCCAGGGAGCGCCCCCCCCCCCCCCCCCCCACGCCCTCCCCAAAAGACTTTCGAATCCTCGGGCCTGTCTTGCGCCTCCCCGTGGCCGTCCTGGGGTCGTCTGGACGCCCCCCGAGTCAACCGGAAGTGAAAAAGCGAGAAGGCCGAAAACATTGCTTTTCTACTGCGTTTTCTCTGCTTTTCCCACTCTCTGGGCCCTGTTGCGTCAGCCTTGGACCTCTTGGGGGCTCGTCAGGGGACTCAGTTGGAGACATCGTGAAGTTGTCTCGACGCCTCAAGAAGTACAGGAAAATATAAAGGAGAGGGGAAGGAAGCGGAATAAGGAAAATGAGGGAAGAGCAGAAAGATGATGAAGATGAAGAGAAGAAAGAGGGGGGAGGAAAATGCGGAGGAAGAGCAAGAGGAGGAGGATGCCCTGCTTCATACTACCCCAACCAGTCGCCTGAGACTTACTCGCGCCTCTGGGTACAGAAACGCCCTGAGCTGGCCAGAGCTGGCGTTGTCAAGTCGCTCCCGCTTAGGAGATCCTGACCCACTCCGACTTGGCGGTGCCCAGCCCCGCGTCCACGCGCGCGCACGCCGCCTGCATTCGAGCCCACCAGGAACAAGGTGCATGGCGCGAAGCGCCAATGCAGTCTTGTGTATATATATATATATATACACATACACATGTGTGTATGTATATATATATATATACACACACACAGTTATATATTTTTACAGGGCTGGGGACGCCGGAAAAAGCCTACAACAACCCCCCTAACGAATTTGGCCCTCCCTGGGCCTCCGGGCAACCCTTCAGACGACCAGGGAGAACCTCGCGAGAGCCCGAAGACTTCCCCAGACGGGTTCCAGGATTTCCGGCGCGCTCGCGAAACGACCCCAGATAACCCCAATACGGTCCACGACGACCCCCAAGAAGCCGTCATACCCCCAAGAGGCTTCCAAAAGCACTCCCACGAAGGCCCCAAGATGGAAAAATCATTGATTTTCCATTGGCTTTTGGTGAATTTCGGGGTTCTCCTCTTTTCGGCTTCCCGGCGCTCCAAGGCGGCGGTCTTCTGGGCGTCCGAAGCCGCCCGGGAGGCTCCAAAATCGTCCCACCACCATCAGAGACGACTTCCAGGCAGTCCAAGATAGCACCAAAACGGCACAACAGGGTTCCAAGATGGCCCTAAGAGAGCCCCATGGCGCCTCAAGATGGCCCCAAGACACCCTCCGAAGCATTCCAAATCGTGACCCGGTCGTTCAGGGAGACCGCGCTTGGAGGCAGGGTGACCCGAGGAAGCCCCCAAAGGCCCCAGAACACGCCCAGGAGGCATCCTGAAGGCCTTAAGGAAGCTTGAAAATTCGTGTGACGCCCCTATAGAGAGGCTCTCCAAGGAGGAGCCTCCGCAACAAAAAAAGCTGAGGAGGATGGGGGGAATGCGCAGGGTATGGCGAGAATGAGGAAAAAGAAGCCTGGAGGGAGGATAACGAATGGCATTATGATAACGGCGATGCCGGAAAAGGCAACAAGGAGTCATCGCGAAATTATCGGCTTGACCTTCCTGCCATTCCGCCTACATACCAAATTTCAAGTTAGCGATAATTCCTTACCGCCTTTTCCATCCTTTCCAGCATCGTCGTTATAAAAATGTTATCCGTGATTCTTCCTCAGTGTGTATATTTCCGCATTCGCCTACCCTGCGACTTTTTCCCCATCCTCCTCAATTTTTTCGGAGGCCTGTTATGCCGTTTTGGGGCTCTATTGGACTGCCTGGAAGCCCTTTCGTATGGTTTGGGGGCGATTTTCGGGCAGCGGTCTCGGACGCCCAGAAGACCGAAGAACAGGGCATTCTCAAAATCATGCAAACATTCCCCAAATCATGCAACAACCGTGGAAAATCAGTGTTTTTTTCCTGCGTTTTGAAAGTTTCTTAGGCGGTCTTTTTGTTGGGTCGTTTTCGGTCGTCTGGTGGGTGTCTGGGGCTTCTTGGGGCCCTCGGGGGGGCATTCGGTCGCCCTCCTGACCGATTTGGGCCCGTTGCCTAGGCCCAGCAAGGGCTTCCGGGAGCTTTGAAAAGCTTGGGTGGCCTTCAGCAGGGGCGTCCAGGGGGCCCCTGGGGCCACGGATCTTGGGGGTCCCGTTTCGAGGGGGGGGGGGCGGTTTTCCCATCCCTCCGGATGATAAGATATATGTAATTGGGAATCTGTTCCAATTTTGAAAGTCACTGACTCGGAGAAGCCGTACCACGATAGGAATATCTCGCGCAAAACGGCCGCTTGGTTCTTGCCCAAGCATGCAAGCTATGAAGTCTCGCTACGCGACCAGGAGAAGAATTGAGTTCGGAAGAGGGAGCAGAAAATTCGTTATACCATCTGCGCCCAGAGAGCTGGTGGGATATTCTTGGCCTGTCTGCACTCTTGCGCCGTAGGGTGAGCGCCATAATTCCGCCAGGTCCTCTGTGGACGATTTACGCAGGACGAGAGAGTTTCCTCTTGAGGCGCCAGCGGCGATAAGCGGTTGGCAAGAAAGCGTCGGCGCCGCCGAACGCACGGCGTTTGGACAAGTTGCTTGCAGCACCTGGGGGGCAAGGAGAGATGTATTCATGTTGGGTGCGACCCCTGTGCGGTGAGAAGTGATGAGGCCCGTGAGACAACGCGCGACTAACAGCGGTGGGCCCGGGTGCAGCGGATCTGGTGTCTCTCAGCTCCACGGATATATTTGATAGTGTACATTGTCAACAGCGCGTAAATCGGATCCGCGTGACAAAAACAAGACGGGCATCATATCCACAGCATTTGCAATCGGAACCGCGCGGACGGAAACCGGATCCACCGCAACATGCACCCAAGCCAATGTGTATTTCGCATTGCTTTCATTGGATCCGCCAAGGTTTCTGTCATGCCCGCCAGCGCAAGCAAGAGTTGCAACCACCATCTCCGGTCCCAGGAGGAAAACCACATTGTCTTGGGGATGTACCAAATCGCGACTTCCCTTGTCTGTCTGCACCCCGTCGGATGCGCCACAGGTTGCGCCAGACTAGCTAATCGTGGCATCGTTGGTTTATCCATTTTCCACCAGTCGCGGCATAGGTTGCGCGCCACACGCTGCGCCACGCATCCCGCAATCCACCAAATCGCGACCTTCCCGTTTTGACTTCAGCCCGTGCAAATAGGGTGCGCTATAGGCTGCGACAGGCCCTTTAGCGAGCCACCAAATTGGGATGTCCATGGCCTGACTGCATCCCAGAGGTTGTGCTACGGGTTGCGCCAGACACCCCGCTGTCTACCACCTTGCGATTTCCCCCCGGGCTGACAGGACGTGCCGTGGGCTTCAGCAGAGGTTGAGCGCCAAGAGTTGCGCCAGACACCCCACGGGCTACCCAATCGCGATTTCCATGATCGCCTACGTTCGGGAGATTGCGCCATGGAGAATGCGCCAACCCCCCTGCGAGCTACCAAATCGTGATGTCTCCAGCCTGTCTGCATTCCAGAAGTTGCGCCGCAGGTTGCGCGCCACAGGTTGCGGCAGACCCCCCGCGGGCTACCGAATAGCGATTTTGCTGGTCTGTCTGCGTTCCATCGTTTTCGCCATTGGTTTTGTCACAGGTTGCGCCAGACCCCCCGCCGGCGACCAAATCGCGATATCCCCAGCCTGTCTGTACACTTCGTAGTTTGCGCTGCAGGTTTCGCGCCTCATGGGCTGCCACACATCCCGCGGACTACCAAGCTGCGACTTTCATCGTATGTCTGCACTCCATAGGTCATGCCACAGGTTCCGCCAATCACCGCACGGATTATCACATCGACCAATGCCTTATTCTGAATATTTTGTCAAGTTCATGAAGAGTCTTGGCCACACTCACTGTTTAGGGAGTAGCTTGTCCG
This sequence comes from Prorocentrum cordatum, assembly GCA_963575745.1. NCBI lineage: Eukaryota > Dinophyceae > Prorocentrales > Prorocentraceae > Prorocentrum > Prorocentrum cordatum. The sequence goes on from CAUYUJ010000570.1 coordinate 625,102, forward strand.
CCCCTCCAAATAGCTGCACATCCGTTGTCCGCTGGTTACACACTCCAGTTGTCAGAACAGTGCCCACTATTTGCCCTCTCCTTCTCATCCTACTCCCTTTCCCCCGTCTTTCCCCCCGCCATTCCTCCGTTTCCTCTGATTGTTATTATCATCCCTCTCTCTGGACCCTTGACATCGCCGAAGGGGATGCAGCGCTGGCCTGACCTTGCAGATTCTGTAAGCAACTCAATCGGCTTCCACAGCAGGACCGAGGAGGCTGGCCAGCAGTTTCGGGGAGGTATGGGGGGAGCTGATGGATCTATCAGGACTTGGAAGGGCAGGTGAGGAAGGAGGTGGAACGTAGGAGGGAGAAATAGAAGGAGGAGAAAATAGGAAGAAGGCGGAAAAGGATGACCGACGCAATTCCGGCCCGCATCATTGATGTCGCAGTGCACCCTCCCGTGCAATTCTTCTCCTCACAAGTATGTGCAGGGCTTCATCTCGTTGCTGCGAGCGCACGCTGAAGTGGCGAGGGTCGCGTGGGTCTAACTCAGGTTCAGACTGTGGGATGGGTTGGACGGCGATGAACAATCCTGGCCCGGCCACGAATTCGGGACCTGGGAAGGTTGGTAGGACCATAGCCCGATGGCCAAGCCGCAGGAAGTGGCCCTGGGAACACTGGAGTGGTGGGAAGTTTGCAGCCTCTCCCATGTAAACACTGGCTGCAGTCAGCCTCGACCGCGTAACTGGCACAAGCGCAGAGGAAGTATCATACGAGAACGCGATTATGAAAAGGATGCGTCCTCCACTTTGAGCGTCAGGGTCGCATGTTCTGGTTGCGAATTAGATGTTGATGCTTTTCTTTTGACCGTCAGGTTTGAGGATTTGTTTGGCGAAGCGCCTGGCCCGCCCTACTTACACGACTGGTGTTGCGACGGGGAGGCATCTGATTATTGAAAGATGGACTGAGGCGAAGAAATGAAGAGGGGGAGGAGGAGGAGGAGGAGGAGGAGGAGGAGGAGGAGGAGGAGGAGGAGGAGGAGGAGGAGGAGGAGGAGGAGGAGCAGCAGGAGCAGCAGGAGCAGCAGGAGCAGCAGGAGCAGCAGGAGCAGCAGGAGCAGCAGGAGCAGCAGGAGCAGCAGCAGCAGCAGCAGGAGGCGCAGGAGGAGGAGGAGGAGGAGGACAAAGGAGGAAGACATGAGTTGGAGCATGCAGCATATCAGAGGGGGAGGAGAGGGGGGAGGGGAAGTGGAGGGAATCAATGCACCCGCTGCCCCGGGCACTGGCCCGTGCCCGTGCCCTCTGTCGAGATCGAGGCTGGTTCGTCCAGGATGCGGCGCGAAGTCTTGGCAGCAGTCCTCTCTTCCTCGCGCCTTCCACTGTCCCGGTTATCGCGCTCTTCCTGAAGCCTTCCACTCTCCAGTTCTCTCTGCTACGCGCCTTTCACTCTCTCACTCTTCTCGCGCCTTCCACTCTCCTCCTCGCGCCTTCCACTCTTCTAGTCTTCCTCATGTTTCCGACTGCACGCAGTGTCCTGGCGATTGTCCCCGCCGCCCCTTGCCGGGACGCATCTGCCCTCGGGCAGACAATTTTGTGCACATGCCGACCGCTGTCATGGCCAGAGACCTTCGACACTTGGACATCAGCGTAACCCTTAGGCCTCAGATGTCCACACTGCACTCTTGTGCGTTGGACTGTTTGAGCCTGGTCATATCCACACATGGGCTCATTTGAGGCAGGCATCATGAACGGTTCCCCGATGGTTTGTTTCTTGGTGAGCCGAAGGTAGCGGCTGCAGTTTTGTAAAAGAGGCGCTTCGTGTTCCCCCAGGGGCGGTAATCGGCCGAATGGGGCAGCAGCAGTGAGTTCACGATCGAACGCGCATCTCCCACCCGTTTTCCAACCTGCGCGAGAAATTTGAAGAAGCATATTGCAAGCGGCCTGGTGCACAACAAGAATTCGCACATTAGCTATCCCAGGACTGCTGGTATTCAGAATCTCCTTTCGCAGAATCGGTGCGGGCTCGGCGATATTCGACTCCCTCAGTTGCGATCTACAGGAATGCGATTACCTACTCTGGGTTTCTTTATAAGCGTGAGGGGGTACCCCCCCGACGGGGGTCAACGTCGCCTCGTCGTCGCGCTGCGACGGGGGTGTGAGCGCTTTCGGTGCGCGGTGGCTGCCCGCGACGGGGGTCGATGTGTGGCTGTCGACGGGGGTGACACCCCCCCGACGCTTATTAAAAAACTCGGAGTAGGTCTGTGGCGGACTGATCACGCATGAGCATTTTGTACAATGGGTGCGGACTGGCACTGGCGCCGCACAAGACGGTTTCAGCACGTTTTCTGGACGGGCCTGCAATTCGCGACGCAAATCTTGAACAAGGTCGTTTTTTTCTCCAGGTCAGTGATGTTCGCTGTGATGCGACGCGCCTACATGCATTTGTTGCAGGAAAGAAGAGAAGCGAGAAGTGCACTTGCTGGAAGCCGGCCCACATTGATTGGGCCACATGTTTCACACAGTCTCGCAGTTAGCGGAATCAGAATTCCAGTTTTCCGAGCTCTCAACAAGGTCAACCAACACACCCGTACAATGTATGCAGAACAAGAATATGTGGGATAGCGTCGGTACAGCGACTCGTTTGTCTCGATTTCAATCTGAACGCGTTCATTGTGCCCTGCCGTCCCACTCGGCAATGGTCCTTTCATATTCGTTATGGGTTGCTGCTTTCATTGTGCCCTTCAAGATCATCCTTTGCGCGTTCGTCAAGCTTTGGTGCAGCTCCTCATCACCACGGTTTCTTCGGTGCTCACTGCAGTACTGACTGGGGTGCGCCCCCCCCTCGCCGCCGCCCTTTTGAACTGATTTTGGCCGGCGAGCCCGCCGCCATTTTGTTGTTGCCTAGTTGCGATTACGATTGCGCCCGCGGGCGGGTTGAAATGTTTCGTCTGGTTGGGAATTGAAAAACATCGCACTTCCGCGTCACGCGGCGCGCCTTTTTAATAGAATTGCAAATATGTCTCGGGAGAGTCTCACGCCCGCCTCAGATATTATGTGTTGTTCTGTTCGTTGTAGTTTTTTTCAACGGATTGCAAAATGCAGCCCGCCTGAATAATTCCGCACTGGTCACAAGACGATTCGCCGCCAAATTTTTACGGGGAGTTCCAACTGATTTGAATTCGTTGGTTCGCCTCTCCGCCGTTTCTTTCGATACGTCAGTTACTGTTTCAGTTTTTTTTCTCCGCCGCCCGCCTTTTTTTCGGAAATGGAGTATATTGCATTGCTTCCAGTGTGGTAGCTTCTCCACTCACCCCCACCAGATCTGCCCATCCAATCAGTATCCGATGACCCACTTCAGTCGCACAGGGGAAATCGGATGTCAGTTCACGCCCCATGTAGTTGACACTGCCAGTGGAAGAATGATATTCTATCTGCTCCGTGTTGAAATCCAGCCACACCCCTTTTTGATGAGGTGCCCCTCGCACGTCTAGCCCCCAGCCCCCACCTGGAGAATCGAAAATCCTTGTGAACCTCGCCATGAGTTGATCGCGCCCACCTGCCCTCGCGCTCGCGCACTCCCCCCAAGGAATGGTTTAGCGTTCCGCTTGCGCACGACAGCATCTCCCCCGAGCAGCAAGACACCGCGGAATATGGCGGAGTACGGCTGCCAGAGGTGCCTCAGGAATTTACGATCATATGTTTTCAGTATTGTGCACCCACCGTGCCGCGAAATGGCGCGCGCGTCGGGGAAATGCCCGGCGACGCCACCCACCTAGTTAGTGCGGGCACCCAGCGTACCGCGAACCAGAGAGCGTTTCGCGAACCAGTGACCGCGTTCATTAGCCGAGGTGGGCAAGTGCTTCAGGCAATACTGCGTTCCCAAAATTCAATAGGAAGCATTGAGAAGCAATGTATCTGCCACCGTGTCTCATCATGCTGTCGCTTCTCCTTCACAGTGTTGTGTCAGTCCTATTCATCATCCCTGTCAGTTTTGCTGCGCCTTCTTCTTGGGCGCAAGGTTGCCCCGCTGCGCAAATACCAGCCTGGGCAAGCCATGCAGGGGCACGTGACGCAGGATCCGCGGCTTTGCCCGCTGGAGCGGCCGCTCCCTGCGCCTTATCACTTATCCCTGCTTGCTCACGCTGGCACGCCGCTGCCCTCCTGTCGACATGAAGGGCTGCAGTGTGATAGCCCTTGTTCGGGCATCCTCGCCAGGAAATCGAGCACAGAGCTTCGACCTCGTACCGTGCGCGGCGTGTCACGTGCGCGAAGTTGTGCGCGAGCTGCCAGGGTGTCAGCGCTCGCGGCGCAGATGTGCGCTGTTTTCCTTATAGTATGACGGCCAGTGGCGCGGTGATCTTCTGGGATGTCGCCGTGCGGAATCGTGAGTTTCAGTGAAAGCTCCAGCTACACATACATAATGCAAGAGTTATCGAAGGCGCCCCCGTTGAACCACCGCCGCCCCCTGCCTTTCGGAACCGCTTATCCGACCAAACGTTGGGCTTGGCCAGCGTCTGGCGAAGCTGTTGACTCTGTGTTCCCCCAGCCGTTGTGCAAACGCTTGGAGGAGCAGCTGAGGGAGATAAAGAGAGAAAGAGAGTGAGAGAGAGAGAATGAGAGAGAGAGAGAGCAACAAACAAACACACAAACAAAAAAAGAGCGAGACAGAGAGAGAGAGAAAGGGGAGAGAGGATGAGGAGGAGGAGGAGGAAGGCCTCTTTGGGCCCTCTTGGGGCCTGCTTGGGGCCTCTCGGGAGCTTCTCGGGAGCCCTTGAGAGACCTCTCCGGGGCCTTCCGGGGCCTCTTGAAATTCTCTTGGTGGCATTTTGGGGCTTCTTGGAGGCCTCTTGAAGATCTCTCGGGGGCCTCTGGGGGGCTTCTTGGGCCTCTGGGGGCCGCCTGGCGGCCGAGCTGTCTTGAGAGTGTATCTCGGGCCGTCTTGGGGGCATCTTGGGGCCGTCTTGGAAGCTTCTTGGGCCGTCTCTTGAGCTATGCTGGAGGCCTCGTGGGTCGTCGCGGGCTGTCAGAAGGCGGAGAAGGCGAGACGCAACGCTGTGTCAGAAGCCTTGCGGTAATGATTTTGGCTTCATGTGGGGTTTCTTGCCTCTTGGAGCTCTTTTTGAGCCGTTTTGAGGCCATCGTGGGCTGTCTTCCTGCCAGCTCGGCCGACCTGGAGGCATCTTGGGCCCTTTTGGGGCCATCGTGCCTGTCTCGGAGCCGTCGTGGGACAGTCGTGGAGGCCATCTGGGACATTCTGGGGTTGTCGTGGCATTCGTGGAGGCCCTCTTGGAGCCGTCTTGGACGGAGAAGCCTGCGGGGTCCACCTTGTCCGCGGGGCCAGCGGTTGGGGCCAAATCTCGGAAAGCGCGCCACTGCATCACCCTGTCATTGAAAAGGGGGGGGTGCTCGCAGAACCCCCCCCCTCCCCCCTTTAAAGGGGGGGTGAGATTTTCGACCCCCCCCCATTTTCGACCCCCCCACCCCCTTGAAGGGGTGTGGGGGTCCAGAACCCCTCCCCCCCTTGGCGCTGGAAGGGGGGAGGGGGTTCGAACCCCCCTCCCCTCCCCCCCTTTGCGCCGAACAGGTGGCCTGGGAGGGGGGAGGGGCTTCTCTCGCTTTTCCTTTCTGCGCTGGAGAAGTAGGGAGTACGGAGTAGGGGGTAGTGTGTAGTAAGCAGTGAGTAGTGCGAAGTGAATAGTGAGTAGTGAGTGGTGAGTAGTGAGTAGTGAGTAGTGAGTAGCGAGTTGGGCATCGGGAGTAGGGAGTGGGGACTCGTGGGTCGTGAGTAGTGAGTGCTGAGTATTGGATTGCATAGTAGTGAACAGTGAGTGGTGAGTACTGGTTAGTGAGTAGTGAGTTGCGAGTAGTGAGTAGAGTAGTGCGTAATCACTAGTGAGTACTGAGTAGGGAGTAGGGAGTAGGGAGTAGAGGATAGTGAGTAGTGCGTAGTGAGTAGTGGGTAGTGCATAGTGAGTAGTGAGTATTGAGTAGTGAGTCGTGATTTAGTGAGTAGTGCGTAGTGACCAGAGACTTAGGGAGTAGGTAGTAGTGAGTAGTGAGTAGTGTTAGTGAGTAGTGAGTATGGAATACTGAGTAGTGAGTAGTGCGTAGTGAGTAATGGGTTGTGAATAGTGAGTAGTGGGTAGTGGGTTGTGAATAGTGAGTAGCGAGTAGTGAGTAGCGAGTAGTGCGTAGCGAGTAGCGAATAGAGCGTTGTGAGTAGTGGGTAGTGAGGAGGGAGCAGCCAGTTGTGAGTAGCGCGTAGGGAGTAGTGAGTAGCGAGCAGGGAGTAGCGAGTAGTGAGTATTGAGTATTGAGTAGTGAGTAGTGAGTATTGAGTAGGGAGTAGTGAGAAGGGCGGAGTGGGTAGCTAGTAGTAGGTAGTGAGTAATCAGTAACGAATAAAAGTAATGAGTAGTGAGTGGTGTGTCGTGAGTAGTGAGTAGTGAGTAGAGAGTAGTGAGTAGCGACTAGTGACTAGTGACTAGCGAGTAGGGAGTAGTGAGTAGTGAGTAGTGCGTAGTGAGTAGTGGGTAGTGAATAATGCGTATTGGGTAGCGAGTAGGGTGTAGGGAGTAGCGAGTAGTGAGTAGTGAGTAGTGAGTAGCAAGTACGGTGTAGGGAGTAGGGATTAGCGAGTAGCAAGTAATGGATAGTGAGTAGTGAGTTGTGGGCAGTGAGTAGTGAGTAGTGAAGTGTGAGTAGTGAGTAGTGGATAGTGGTTAGTGGGTATTGAGTAGGGGGTAGTGAGTAGTGAGTAGTGGGTAGTGAGTTGTGTTTACTGAACAGTGATTATTGAGTAGTGGATAGTGGGTAGTGAGAAGGTGGTGTGAGTAGTGAGTAGGGAGTAGGGAGTAGGTAGTAGTTCGTAGTGGGTAGTGAGTAGTGAGTAGCGAGTAGTGGGTAGAGGGTAGTGAGTAGTGCGTAATCAGTAGTGAATACTGTTTGGGGCTAGGGTTTGGGGTTAGGGTTAGGGGTTAGGGTAAGGGTGAGGACAAGACTCCCTCCCCGCCCGCAGGCCGTCTCGCTCACTCCCACCCGCCCTCCCAACACATACGCAGCACCCGAGCCTGGCCCGAGCCGCAGCATATTCAGCAGTCGTCTGTGGATGGGCAGCTACTGGGGGCGAATCCGCCGCCGCCGCAGCCTCCGCCGCCGCCGCCGCCGCCGCCGCCCGCCGCCGCCGCCGCGCCGCCGCCGCCGCCGCCGCCGCTGTCCGCCGCCGCCGCCGCCACCGCGCCGCCCGCCGCCGCCGCCGCCGCCGCCCCCGCTGCCGAATCGCCGCCGCCGCAGCCGCTGCCTCCGCAGCCGCTGCCGCCACCGCTGCCGCCGCCGCCGTCACCGCCGCCGCCGCCGCCGTCGCCGCCGCCGTCGCCACCACCGCCGCAGCCGCCGCAGCCGCTGCCCCCGCCGCAACCGCCGCCGCCGCCAAGCGTATTCTGCATTGTTTTTTGACAGGGATGGTAGGGGGAGGCCGCATCGGGTTCGCTGCGCATGCTCCGAATTTGGAGGCAGAATGTGTTTTGCATGGTTTTTTACAAGGGATCGTGGGGGGGGCCCTCATTGGCTCGGGTTGGCTCCCAGTCGCCTGGGGGAGGGAGTTTATATTGATAGACAACAATGATTTAAAGTGTGGGGCGGGTTCCGGAGCCCGGGGGCGCCGTGACGAAACGGGGGGAGGGGGGGGGATTCGAATTTGGCGGCCACAGGGGGGAGGGGGGGGGGCGGTTCGGACCCCTTCCCTCCTCTTTTGAAACGGGGGGGAGGGGACCGGGAAAGGGGTGGACGGGGGGGGGGTCCCCGACGACGGATCGGGAAAGGGGGGGAGGGGGGGTCCCCGACGACGGATCGGGGAAGGGGGGGGGGGGGGGAGGGGTTCCCCCCTCCCCCCCTGGGGACACCCAGCGGCGCGCCCTCCAAATCTCGCCAGGAACATGTTGGGAAGGAGCAAGCGCAGCTATACAGTTTAGCACGCGCGGCCGTAGAGATGCACCAGCCAATTCCAAGACTTCATCACAATCGCCGCCGCATGGGTTTTGCAAACAATAATGCGTGTGCGAGGGTGGGATGATTGCGCGAGCAGTGAAGTGGACAAGTCACTGCGAGCAGGAATTCATTTTATTTTCTTAGAAGGCTAGAAGGATCTACACCCCAGGGGGTCAACGGTATGTCTTTTTTTCGTATTGGATGTTATATACGATTATACCTCATCGTCCATCCGAAGTATGACACCATCCCAGCCAGGCCGGAGTTCGCCCCCCCCCCCCCCCTCCCCCCCGGATTCGCATCTCTTGACGATGCGCGCACACTCGTTGATCAAAAGTCATCCGTTTTTAAGAGCCCTTTACAACATATGGGACGAAGATCACACGCGCGCCTCGTCGCGCGCATGCCGAAATCCTTCGTTTCGTAAGGATTTCAAGAACGAGGGTCCCGAAAGCATATCAAAACACATGGTATTGCAACATCATTGTCGAACATGATTTTGCAACACACACATGGTTTAGCAACACCTGCTCTAGAACAAGTCCAGCGTTCGCGGCTTTGCGGGTTTTTAAGAAAACAATCGGTTTTCCAACATGCTCATCACATTCTACCAAACGGGCCTCTCGAACCGTATGTCGAACTGATTCGAACGCCCTTGCGCGCGTGCTGGGGGGTGCACGAGCCGTGTCAAATTATACAACGCCTGCCACTCGCGCGCGTCGGCCGCGCGCGCATGCCGAACTTTTTCGAAGAGCCTCATCGCCGAAGCGAGGACATCGTCATCGTTATCGGCCGGCGTTTACATATGATTTTTGTCGCATCGTCCATCATAAATATGCACTCGCACCACCCCAGCCAGGTTGGAGTTCGCCCCGCCCCCCTTTCATCTTTGCAACCAATGCGATGCGCGCACATTCGTTTATCAAAAGCCATCAGTTCCCATTCATATGTTGCAATATATGGAACGAAGTGTACATTCGCGCTTCGTCGCGCGCGCATGCCGAAGTCTTTCAAGAACTTTAGGTTTCGTCAGGCGTTCAAAACCGAGAGCAGCGAAAACATATACAAGCACATGGTTTCGCAACGGGTTTCAAAAAAAAACCTGCACCCGTGCTTTTGCCAATTCTTAAAACAACCATCGGTGGTTCAAAATTTCACAGCATGCTACCAAATTGGCTTCTCGCGCGCGCATGTCAAAATCGTTCGAACGCCCTTGCGCGCGTTCTGTCGCAAGGAGTCCTTGCAAAAAATGGAACGAAGTACACGCGCGCGTCGTCGCGCGCGCATGCCGAAATCCTTCGAAATATTAGCTTCCGCAGGGATTTCAAAAACGGGCGTCCCGAACATATACCAACACATGGTTTTGCAACATCAGTTCTCGAACAAAATCCAGCGCTCGCGGCCTTGCGGATTCTTCAGAAACCAAAAACTCTCTTACAATTTCATTCGATTCTACCAAGCGGGCCTCTCGAGCCGCATGTCGAACTAATTCGAAAGCCCTTGCGCGCGTGTTGGGGGGGCACGATCCGTGTCAAATAACACCACGCGGGCCACTCGCGCGCGTCGGCCGCGGGCGCATGCCGAACCCTTTTCGCTGTCCTTCATCGCCGACGCGAGGACATCGTCATCGGTATCGGCGGGCGCGATAAACATCGGCGCCGTCATTGTCCTGGCCGTCGTCATCGCCACCATCGCCACCGTCATCGCAACTCTCATCATCGTGTCTACCGGTGTCGGATCACTACGGTTTCTTCGGTGCTCACTGCAGTACTGACTGGGGGGCGCCCCCCCCCCCGCCGCCGCCATTTTGAACTGATTTTGGCCGGCGAGCCCGCCGCCATTTTGTTGTTGCCTAGTTGAGATTACGGTTGCGCCCGCGGGCGGGTTGAAATGTTTCGTCTGGTTGGGAATTGAAAAATATCGCACTTCCGCGTCACGCGGTGGGGCTTTTTTAATAGAATTGCAAATATTTCTCGGGAGAGTCCCACGACCGCCTAAGATATTATGTGTTGTTATGTTCGTTGTAGTTTTTTCAACGGATTGCAAAATGCAGCCCGCCAGAATAATTCCGCACTGGTCACAAGACGATTCGCCGCCAAATTTTGTCGGGGAGTTCCAACTGATTTGAATTCGTTGGTTCGCCTTGCCGCCGTTTCTTTCGATACGTCAGTTACTGTTTCAAGTTTTTTTCGCCGCCGCCCGCTTTTTTCTGATATAGAGTATGTTGTATTGCTTCCAGTGTGATGGTGTCGGCTTCGCCATGACACCGCGCCCGCCCAAATCACCGACTCGCACTGAACTGCCCGGTGGGAGGTGCCCAGCGGTCAGCGCCACCGCGGCCGCGTCGGTCGCGCCAAACTAGCTGGCCGCTGTGCGCGCGAGCATGCGCGGGCTAGCGCGGCCGCAAGGATGCACCGACCAACGCCAAGCACTCATCGCAATCGCCGCCGCATGGGTTTTGCAAAACAAGTTGTGGGTGGGTGGGCAGGATTCTTGCAAGAGCATGGCACTGGTCAGCGCGCTTACCAATGTTGCACAACATTGATTGCACACCGTGGATTGTTAGGAACACATCATTTGGGGCCCACGTTGGCCAACATACGTTTACACCCCCATCGAAAAAATTGTGGGATTAGTTAGGGATGAGAGAAGACGAGGGCACGGTTTAAACGCGATGAGCGGCTCAGCCCCAGACCCCTGGCCCCCGCCTTTTTCCAAGATTGGCATGACTTTTGGGCTTGGCGGCCACCCCCGCCAACATTGGACGATATTGGACGGGGGGGCAGGGGGCTCACGTCGCTCTCAAGACGGCTTCGTGATTTCAAGATGATCCGGACATTGCGCCACGCCTTGATGATAGCCCCGTGTGCCCCCCAAGCTCCCACCATGGCTTCAATGCGATCCCAAGATGGCCCCAATGAGATCTCAGAACTCAGCAGGGCACGAATCCGACCCGATGGCCTTCATGCGACCTCGCGGCGACCCCGAGAACACCCCAAGTCCGCATGCCCACGTTCATCAAGTTTGCTTCCGGAGGGGTGATAGGAGTGCCTCTCTGGCCAAGCCGGGGGGGGAAGACACGCCGCTCTCGGGCCCAGGCTGGGCCTGGCAAGGGGCGGTGGGTATGTATAGATCCCGCCACCGAGCTGGAGGCGCGGGCCAAACAACACCTGTTGGCACTTTCCCCCTGTCCCCTCTTCGTACAATCCCGCTGCACGAACGAAACTTGTACGGAAAGAATGGGTACAGTACCCAACAGCAATTCTTGTTCGTTTTGAGCAGGGCTCGCTGTCCGCGCCGCCGGGGCCTGTGTCCATTTGAGACAGAAGGCCGCCTGCCCAACAGCGGCCGCTGTTGGTTTGGGACAACATTTGTTGTTGGGCATTGTACCCATTTCTTCCGTACCCATTTCGGGCGTCCGTGCGCAGTCTTCGGACGGGGCCTTGCCCTTGAGACCGACAACCTCACCATATTCGCGCAACACCATCCCAAAGCCGTAGATGGCGCCCTGTTTGCTATGCTCGCTGCCCTGCCCACCGAGCTGAATTATGAGCTGGTCCCTTCCCGAGACAGTGGCGGCATGCGTGACAGTGGAGCCGTGTCTGACCGCGATGCCTTTCGCATCACAGTGGCAAGACACACAAGGAACCCACACATACACACCAGAGCGCGCGCGCGCCAGGTGGGAGAGGAATGTCGAACACAAGGCCACAATTGCTACCGAGGAAGGAAAGAGCCGAGGGGGCAGACGACGAGGGGAGGAAAGAAGGGAAGCGAAGAGGCGAAGGGACGGGAGGGGAAGTGGGCGTAGTGGAGGAGCAGGAGGGGGGGAGGAAAGGGCGAGCAGAGGGGGGAATATCTGTGTATGAGGAGGGCCCCCTCGTCATCCTTGGTCGTCTTTTCTCTATCCTCCGCCGACACCTCTTGAAACTTGGGGCTGGATTGGCCACTTCGGGAGGGCCAGACCCGAGCTGCTTCGGAACTGGAAACCTTCCCCGCCCGAGGTGTCTGGAAGTCTGCCCTCAAGCCAGGTGTGCGTGCTGCTTCGACGGGTTGGTTGACCCTCTTGGGCATCTTCCCAGGATGCGTGCCAATGTCAGCGAATGGCACCAATCGGCCGGATTGCGCGCCTCCCAGGATCTGCAGGGGCGACTTCCCTTCTCCTTGGATGTGGGACGACTCGATCGGGTCGCTTACGAAAGCGGCTCGATCTGTGACTCGCGGCAGCTTTGGGACAGCCGTGTCGATGGACTGCTTCTCCTCTCGGCGTCGACGTTGTCGGCGCGCCCGCTCCGCGAGCAGTGCGCGCTGCCGTTGCGCCCCCGCTGCTGCCGCTGCGGTCCAGGAGCTGTTCGTCCGCTCCCTGCGGTCCAAGGCCCTCGACATGAAGACGCGCGCCCAGGGGGACCGGGCCGCTCGTGTGCGTCCACCGGCAGGGCCGTGCTGCGCGGCTCACTCGGGCGATCGCAAGCATGGATTAAGGGGGCGTAGATTAGCGACGGGTCCCGTTTCCATGGGAACTCGCGGACGTCCGCCGCACGAGGCGGCACCGGCCGCATTTTGGGGAGGGCACCTCCCCCGATCCATGTTTGCGCGCCGCCGACTCACGCGGAGTCGCGGGTGGGCGCGAGAGGGGTCCACCCCTCAAGGAAGGATGGTGGGGTCGCGCCTGCCAGAGATGGCCCTGCGGCCGTCGTCATGCCTGCGACTGTCTTGGACCACGTGTGAACCCCGATGCGGGGGCCACGAGGGTGTCTTTTGGTGCGTCTTGTCGCCGCTCCTGCCTTCTGTTCTCGCCTCTCGTCGGCCAGGGTCCGGGGCCAGGGCCTGAGTTTCGGCCACGTTCGCAGGGCACCACTTCTATTTGGTCGATCGTTCTCTGAGGCTAGCTCTGTGGTTTCATGTCTGCCTCGCTGCGATCGCCATCTGCAGGAGTCTGCTCCCCTCCTCTATCAAATGATACGGGAAAGTGCAAGAATTCAAACTTGTGCGGAATGATGGTCTTGGGAGGCTCGGTAACAACCACTGGGCATCGCCAACCGTCGCGGAGACGTTCAGCCCTAGAGGACTTGGGGGCGATGGGTGCATCAGGTGAGTGCTTCTTGACGGGCACGTATGCCGGAGCCTAAGCAGTGGAGATGCGAGCCCAGCAACATGCCATGTCGCGATGTTGGGGGAGTTTCGTATGGGTATGTAGAGAGGTAGAGATGAGCGCTTGCGCTTCTGCCGCTATTATACACTTGCAGAGTTGTCTTCTGGACGATGCGAACCCATCGATGCGCATGCATACATCTACACACCACACCACCACAAAGGCACTTGGGCAGCGCTGGCGCATTCTTTGAGAAGGCAGCACAGCAGAGAGATGATAATGCAGGTGTGTACGCCTCCTTACGTCGAGATGTGTTAGGGCTGACGAAAGTACCATTGTCATAGCTCAAAGAAGGTGCGCCCTGGAGATCGGACCAAGAGGAAGTGAGGCCGCTCCCCCCCTACTAAGTAACCTACTTTGTCTCTTCCGTAGCTCAAGGAAGGTGCGCCCTTGTGGTCGGGCCGAGAGGAAGTGAGGCCCCTCCCCCCTTGACTAATCCACTTTGTCCCTCTCGCAGCTTAAAAGAATGTGCGCCCTGGTGATCGGGCCGAGAGGAAGTGAGGCCCCTCCCCACTTGACTAACCCACTTTGTCCCTCTCACAGCTTAATAGAAGGTGCGCCCTGGTGATCGGTCCCAGAGGAAGTGAGGCACCCCCTCCCCCGTTGACTAACCCACTCCGCACCATTCCGACGCCCTCGGCCCGCACCACCGCTCACCCTGCTCCCCGTTCCCCCTCGGCCAGCGGAGGCCCTCAGCCCTCCTTTTCCCCCGTTCGAACGTCTGCCCCCCCCCCAAAGCCGACTCCCCTCCATACCTCCCTCTTCCTCCTCCTCCTCCTCCTCCCCCTCCTCCTCCTCCCCCTCCTCCTCCTCCTCCTCCCCCTCCTCCTCCTCCTCCTCCTCCTCCTCCTCCTCCTTCTCCTCCTCCTCCTCCTCCTCCTCCTCTTGCCCCCCCTCTTCTTCCTCCCCCGTTCGAATGGGTGCCCTCCCGCCCTCCCTCCTTTTTTGTCGTCGTCGGCGTCCCTGCTTGAGGTTGCCCTGCGATCCTCTCGGTGGGCGTGGCCTCTTATCTGCAGTGCAGCGGTCACTGGCCATAGCAAAACGTGGCAGTGATTTAATTTGAACGAATACAACGACAAGTTCAAGCGTGACTCCAGGATGCCAGGCACCGTGCCAGAGCCTCCACCGCCGCCTACGTCGAAGGCGAGGCCGCACGAGAACGGCCAGGGCAAGAGTGAGCCAAGTGGCCGGAGTTCAAGCAGGGGAGAAAATAGACATGACAACTACTCCAGAGAGCAGTACCAGTGGAACTGGAGTAACAGAGACACTTGGGATGATTCTCGTGACTGGAGAAATCGTTGGCAAAGGTGGCGCAGCACAAAAGAACCAGCACGACATAGTCGATGCTGGTCCAAACTGCATCATGGAGCGGGTGCACCAGGTGTGCACGGGCATTGTGGCCTGAGCTGGGAAATATTAGCTCAGGCGGGGAATGTTGGGTTTCTTCGGCCTTCCGCCCCCTGGCAACCACCGTTGGGCGGTAACATGTTTTTGGGGTTCGCTCCGGTGGCTGTGCATACGCACAGGCCAGGTGGGTTGGGGGGTCGGGGCGGCTCTACGGACCCCGCCGCAGGGGGAGTCAATGCACCCCTTCCGCACCACCATCTTTTCGCCCTGTCTGCTCCTTTGCCTTGCGCGCACTGCCTGATGAACTGACTGCTTCTGCTTCCGCAGCTATACCACTTTGGCTCTAGGGAAACGGAAAAGGAGCGAGCCTGCGGCACGCGCGCGTGCGTCGGCCGGCGGGCCGGCCTCCTCCCTTCAGTGTCACCTTAGTGTATGCGTGACGGCATTTTCCCTTCTTGCCCATGTCATCGGCGGAGCCCAATGACCATGACATAGTATCGGAACATATTGCTGGGATTCTGAATATCCAGGCAAAAGACTTTCTTCTATGTTGTTATTTACGTGGCAAGGCAGGCATCGCGGATGTATGTTCTTCGACTGTAATTGTCGCGTGGCCAAGCAGGGGGTACATGTTCCGTTTATTTTCGTCGCGCGGCAGAAGTGCCGCGGCGACATAGGGGAACACGGTTCACAACATGGTAAACAAAGTAATGGGATTTCCTTTTTCCGACCAGTAGAATGTCGGGCCGTTGGCCTCGCGAAACTCGTTTGGTACAACCCGCTGGATTTGAAACAGTAGACCGCGGGGATCGAGGAAGACATGGCTGGGTTCCCGTTCGGCCGCGGGGCCCATGGACAATGTTGGATTGAATGCCAGCTCGAAAAATGTTGATGCATCCTTCACCCCTTGTCATACTATAAAAGGCCCACTGGGGCCCGCATGAGAAAGTGGTATTCCGCCGGATACTTCGTAACACTACGTTCCTGATCACCTTCCAAGGCGACCAGAAAGTTCTGCCATGCAGTCAAAAAGTGGCGATTTCGCTTGGGACGTCTTCGCAAAAGGTTTATGATCGTTTGTCATGTTATTTGAAAGTGGCGATTCCGCTTGGGACAGCCTCGCAAAATATATCAAGTTGCTGTCCACGCCGCCTTTGTATAGTGCCGATCTTTACTTTTTAACCCAGGGGGTGGTAGTTCGACCTACGGGGAAGGGGATTCGTGTTGCAGTCCGTGCCTCCTTCCCTCCCTGTCTCATGGTCCTCTTTCCCCTCCTCCTCCCCCTCTTCCTTCTTTGTCTCCTTTTCCTCCTCGTCCTCCTCCTGCTCCTCCTCTCTTCTCTATCCTCCATCCTCGCCCTCCTCCCTCCTCCCCTTCCTCCTTCGCTTATTGAAAGCCCCACTTTCACCCACTTTGCCAAGCGGGGTTTTCGGCTTCGAAGGGGGTGGTGATTGGTTTAGCTCCGGAGGCCCCCACCCTTATTAGAAAGGGAGCCCCCGGCTTCTAAAGGGGGGGAGACGGAGTAGTTTCTGAAGCCTCTCCTGTCTGGGAAGGGCCCCCACCCCCCCTTTTCAAAAGTCAGAAAAACAATCATCGGGTTGGAAGGATGAGGTTCGGAGAAGTGATCAGCTCGTCAGTACTATTGCGAATGTCGAATGCACTTGTTGCACCGTCGTGCCCTGTATCTTCCCACCCCCTTCCTCCGAACATGATAACTGTCTGCCCCAACAAGGGTAGAGAAAGTAGCTTCGGAAGGTTCCCAGGGCTCCACCCGTGGCAAAAAAAGGGAGGTGAGCTCGAAGCTGGGGTCCTCTTTTAGTATTTGGATCACACGGCGGTGCTCCTTCGCCGCTCATCTGCAGCGCCGATACGCTTGTCGCACCAGCTTGCTAGAGGCATTTTGCTTGCAATGTCAATATTGTGCCGTTGTTACGGGCCCTGCGGAGAAGAGGTTAAGCAGGGCTCTTGGTGTGACAGCTTGCCTGAGCATCTTTGCTGCGCGGGAGCTTTCGAAAGTGTGTCTTGCGCAGACGCACTGTCCCGTTGACGCGATCTTCAGGCCTCCCTCGATTGGTTTTTCGAGGTGCCGCTGCAGCACACCCCGCATGCTGGATGCAGGGCTGCCACTTGCAAACGTGCGTTCGTTAGACATCTTTCGGCAGTGACGGAACGGACCTGTCGTGTCGGGCCGGCATGTGGGTTTCAATCGCGAGGGCGAGCGTATTTGTTTGATGCCACATTTCTGACGTCCATTAGCGTACAGTACGCGAGTTTCGCTATCAAGGTGCTCCCCATTGCGCGCCGACGCACCAGGCAACTCTCCTCGGGCAATCGTGGACGTTGTTTTGCTGTCTCTGCTTTTCTTTTTTGCTCTTGTTGCCCTCGCGTTTCTCATGTTTGCTGCCTCCAGCTGCTTTCTCCCTCTCATTCTCGCAGACACTTGCGTTGGGCTGAGGCGCAACGGACTGGAGGGCCCGAGGCACGGGCAAAAACAACACGAAGATGAGGACCATAATGTGCTCATGTGGCGGAGCCTTGGAGGGAAAGTCCAGGCAGGAGCCAGAGCTCGCACAGCCCGCGCGGGCACCGAAGATTTCTAGGTGCCTGACTTGTTTCGCGGATCTTCTTCTGAGCCTTCCTGTCTCTCGTCGGGGTTTGGGCGCGGTGCCAGAGTTGTCGAACCGCGCCGAGCCCTCCGCCCCCTCACTCAGAGGAGCAAGAAGTCATGAGATTGATGCGTTTCAATACGCCCCATGTGTCCCAGATTTCCTATTGCTCCGCACATGCTCCAGAAACGAGAGCCTCTGGAGAAATCCTGGAGCGAATCCTAAGCCAAGCATATCATGGCATCGTTCCCCTGCCAGTTACCCCTCTCCCCATAGGAGAGCCCCCCCTCCCCTCCCCCCGCTTCTCGCGACGAGCGATGCAGAGGCTGGGCACAGGAGACGGCTGGAGCGGAAAGACGAACACTCATTGGAAGCCCCACGCGCCGACGGACTCGAAGGACTGGTTCGAGAGGCAGGCTGCCGTGCGTTGGGAACCAGGCTGTGTATGCAGAGCGATGTTACGATGTGTCGTCCCTGCTGCGTTCTCGACGCCACTGGGGGCCTGCGACAGGCTGCGGCGCATTTGGTGAACAAGGGACGGCACTCAGAGTCATTGCTCCTCAGGTGTATCGGGACGTCCCAAAGATCCACGTGCAAATGTATCCAGCGCCACCTCCCCCCCCCTGGAAGTTCCAGTGATCTGCGCCATGTACCCTATTTGCTTGAGGAGCATACATTATAAGCACCTTCGACCAGCATTCGCCTTCCAACGTGGTCGTGTGTCCCAGGTGTACGTACGTTCGTTGAATTATTTTGCGTTGCGTGGCATGTGGTGCAATCAGGCTTTCGAGGGCGACGCTGCGCTAGTTCGGGGGAAGGAGAGGCGCCTACATCGACTTGTGAAGTGTTAGCTTCGTCCCCGAGTTGCGTTTTTCCATGATGTGAGGCAAGCCAGCTACTTGGAAGCCCTCGTCGAGTTCCAGCTGCTGGAATGGCTTTTTGGCGCGAGCATACCATCTAGATCGCATGATCTAACACAGTTCCTTGAGTCCGCGCTCAGTTTGCCATATCTTGCCGCTCTCGTGGGGCACAAGCGTGTGCTGGTCAATCGGGGGGCGTGTTGTTACTGCAGACCTGCCCAGGGATCTGTGGCCCACGCAGTTATAATATGTTCGCACTTGCGCTTAATGCTCTTGCTTGCCTGTGCTTCCCTGTACTCGCGCAAGCCACTCGTTTGCGTACTTGCATGCCTGATTGATTGCGTTTGTTTGTGTTTGCTTGCTTGTTTATGTTGCAACGCATATGTTTGCTAACTTGATTGCGTATACTCTCTCGTTTTCTTGCATGCTATTGTGCATGTACGCACGTTTGCCCTTAAATGCCTTTACTTGCCAGTTGTGCGTGTTGATGTTCACGCTTCCTCGCTCGCATGCGACTCATTTCGTTTGATCGCGTGTTCTTGTGATGTGGTTTTGATGTCCTCCAAAGTTCACAAAATGCGACTCAGGCTGAACTCGCTATGACCGTTACTCGTGTTCTGCTCATGCTGGCATCGTTGCGGGTGTTGTGGTTTGATCTTGCGATAGGCGCGAGATTGGTTTCCTATTTGTATAGCCGTGCTAATTCTTATTATAATGATATTGCGCCCATGTGTTCGTAAACGTGTGTTTCGCGATTGCTTGTTTTATCACAGCTCCGCGCAGATGCTTGTAGTGTTTGCTGTCACGTGCTCGTTTTGGCCTGGGACTGGTGGATTGGACCGGTGGTGTACGTACCGAGATTCCGTGCGCGCAGCGTTCACACGTGCAGCTGACAGCCGCGTTGTGAATACGAAGCGTCGCATCGGCTTTCGTTTTTGGGCTTGTTTTCGCCACTTTGGCTTTACATCTAGTCACCAGGCGGTGAATTTCCAACCACGGCCGACACACTTCCAGGTACACCATGCCAATGCGCTTTATATTTGCGCCGGTTACTGCTGAGTTCTGGGTGTCCTGCTTGGTCAATGTAAGCCTCGATTTGGCCATTCTGCACGGTTGCGGGCATTTCTTACGGTGGCGTGGTCGCGTGTGCGTGCTACTTAGATCTGACTAAGAAGTGCAATCTGCATCGCGCACAGCTTTCGAATGCGCCCAAGGCCAGTGGCGACTGGCAAGTTCAGCCTCGACCACAACGGAGGCCAGCGACGGTTGGGCATAGTATGTATTCGCGATTTGTTGGAGCGGCGCTTCGTGCCACACGTGGCGCCAGAATGCCTGCTCTGCATCCAGAGTCTTTGTTTCATGAGGATCCGCTACTTGTAATGACATCGTTACGTCCTCCATTGTACGTGATCTTCGGGACGTTGGCGGGAGAGGGAGCGCCGCGGGCTGTGGTGCTACGGAGAGCATGCGCACGCGTGCCAGAGAGGAGGAGGAGGAGGAGGAGGAGGAGGAGGACCAGAGTGAATCCAGGATGCGTCAGCGATGCTGCAATACACCCTCTCGTCCCGAGTCCCGCTCTCCCCTACAGGCCTTCTCTGTTTTAACTGCAGGGACTGCCCCCGTGACAGACGAGCGCATTTTGGGCCTGCCATGCAGGCGAGAGCCTCGTTTTGAAATGGAGCTGTCGTGCATGTTCCCAGCGAGTAGTCATGATTAGTCATGAGCGCTAACATGTGTATAACCAATGCGTCTAACGAAGTGTCCAGCGAGAGCCCCATTTTGAAAAGGATCCGCCCCCCATCCGTGTGACTGCTGCGCCAGCTTGCACCCTGGCGATAAGATGCGAGGACATCTCAAGCGAGAGCCCCATGCTGACCACGAGCCGCCCTCCATCTGTGCAGCTGTTCCATATTTCCAGACTGTCTTCAACTCGTGGTGAGGAACTCTTCAGCGACAGGCCCACTTTGAAAAAGAGCCGTCATCCATCTTTGTAGCTGCTGCAAACTCTTGGGGCAAATATGCGCGCCGCGAAGGCGAGAGGTCCACTTTGAAAAGGATCCCCCCTTCATCCTCGAAGCTTTTGTGGGATTTTCACACGAATGTGCGCGACGCTGAGTGGAGAGCCGCATTTTCAAAACGAGCCGGCCTCCATCCTTGAAGCTGTGGGAACCGTGTAGGACGAATGTGCGTGGAGTTACGGCGAGAGCCACAGGTTGAAAACGACCGGCCTTCCATCCTTGAAGTGCCCCAGGCGGCGCTTGCGCTTTAGGGATTTTTCGTGTGCCTTCTGGAGAAACCGGGTGGCGGTCCAGCAGCTCGTCGCCGCCCGTCACCGCCGTCGCCGCTGGGCCCCCGTGGCAGTCTGGCTGGCTCGTCGCCGCCCGTCACCCGCTGCCGGCTCGTCGCCGCCCGTCGCCGGCGCTGCTTCGCATGGCTTTGCACGGCTCTGCTCTTTGCTTTGCATCACTTTGCATCGCTTTTCGTTGCTCTGCATCGCTTTGCATCGCCGTGCACCGCTTTGCATCGCTTTGCACCGCTGTGCAGTGCTGTGTATTGCTTTGCACTGCTTTGCACTGCATTGCTTGGTACTTCTTTCACTTAGGTTTGCATTGCATTGCTTTGTATTGCTTTTCACTGTTTCCCATTGCTCTGAGTTGCTCTGACTTTTGTTGCATTGCATTGCTTTGCATTGCATTTGCATTGCCCTACATTGCATTGCTTTGCATTGCATTGCTTCGCACTGTACTGCATTGCAATGCATTGCTTCGCACTGTAGTGCAATGATTCGCACAGTATTGCATTGTGTTGCATTGCTTGGTATTGCCTGTCTTTGCATTGCTCTGCGTTGCTTGGCATTGCTTTGCAGTGCCTTGCATTGCATTGCATTGCGTTTCATTGTTCTGGATCGTGTTGTATTGCTTTGCATCTCATGGTATTGGTTTGCATTGTTTTGAATTGCTTTGCATTGCTTCGCATTGCTCTGTGCGTTGCTCTGCGTTGCTTTGTATTGCTTTGAACTGCCTTGAATTGCTTTACATTTATCTGCATCGTTCTGAACTGCATTGCTTTGCATTGATTTGCATTGCGTAGCATCGCTTTGCATCGCGCTGCACTGCTATGCATTACATGGCATTGCGTTGCATTGCTTCGCGTTGCTTTTCATTGCTTTGAGTTGCTTGGCATGGCTCTCTGTTGCTTTGCACTTCTTTGTATTGCGTTGCATTGCCTTGCAGTGCTTTGCATTGCTTTGCATGCCCTTGCGTTGCTGCGCATTGCTTTGCATGGGTTTGCATTGCGTTGCATGTTGTTTCATTGCGTTGCAACGCTTTGCATCGCAGTGCATTGTAGGGCATCGCTTTCCATCGCTTTGCATCATTTTACATTGTTTTCCCTTGCTTTGCATTGCTTTGCATCGCTTTACACTTGTTCGTATTTCTTTGCAATCCGTTGCATTCCCTGGCATTACTTTGCACTGCTTTTCTTTGCATTTTGCTTTGCTATGCGTTCATTGGTTTGCATTGCCAATGCATCGCATTGCATTGCTTTGCATTGCTTTGCATTGTTTTGCATTGCGTTGGATGTTTTGTATTGCTCCACATTGCCTTACATTGCATTGCAACGCTTTACGATGGTTTGTATTGCTGTGCATTGCGTTGATTTTTGTCATTGCTTTGCGTTGAGTTGCATTGCTTCGCACTGCGTTGCCTTACTTTGTATCGTTTTTTATGTGCGTTGCTTTGCATTGCTTTGCATTGCTTTTGTGCTGCATTGCGTTGCATTGCTTTGCATTGCGCTGCACTGCGTTGAATTGATCTGTGTTGCTTTGAATTTCTTCGCATTGCTTCGCCCAAGACATTGCACCATATGGATTCAGGTGTCGGAAGCAATTAAGCAACACTCATGCATAACATATGGTTTGAACCTCCCCCCCCTCCCCCCAAATGCAATGTTGGTTTCGGATCTTCCGATTTTGGGCCTCCGAGCGGTCTTGCGAAAACCTGTCAACTTTGAATTGCGGGGGAGGGGGGAAGTGTTGCTCAATTGTTTCCTCTACCGTTGCACAGCCTAGATTGCACCACATTGATTGGGGTCTACGCTGGCTAACGGCGTTTGAGCTTTAGCTTGGGAAAACAAGTAGTAAGACAGTCTCAAACACAGCGCCCGGCCCAGCCTACGGACACGCCTGTCGCCGAAAAGGAGGGAGTTGCTTGGAGGAAAAGGGAAGGAGGAATGAGGAGGAGGAGGAGGAGGAGGAGGAGGAGGAGGAGGAGGAGGAGGGAGGAGCGGAGGAGGTGGAGGAGAAAGGGGAGGGGGAGAGGGCATGGGCAGGAGGAGGAGAGGACGAGGGAAGCCGGGAGCCGAGCGAGACGAGGCGCGCAGCGAACGCAAAGGGGGGCAGCAGCCCGCCCGGACCGCCCGGATCTCGGGCTGCCACCCGGACGGGGGCGGGGAGCCGCCGCCCCGACGGGGGAGGGGGAGGAGGGGGAGGAAGAGGAGGGGGAGGGGGAGGGGGAGGGGGAGGAGGAGGAGGAGGAGGAGGCGGAGGGGGAGGGGGAGGAACTAGGAGGGGGAGGAGGGGGAGGAGGAGGAGGAGGAGGAGGAGGAATCCTTGAGGGCTCAGGCGCACCCGCGCTGGCCTTGGAGGCACTGCCCTCGGCGGACACCGGCGCGCTTTCTCTCTCTCTCTCTCTCTTTCGTTCCCCTTCGGTCCGGCCCGGCATCGCAGACTGCCCGGCGCAGGCGGCGAATCGGGGGTGCCAGGCCGCGGCTGTATGTGCAGCGCTGGTCCTGAGCCCAGGATGGGTGTGGCCTGCGTCGGTCGCTAGGCGGCGGATCGCTAGGAAGGCGCGTGTTTGTTTTTCCCCGTAGCGCCGAGGCACCAGGCTCTGAGGAGGAGGAGTAGGAGGAGGAGGAGGAGGAGGAGGTGATGTCCAGCCCACGCACCGACCCCACCTCCCCTCATTGACGGTCGGCCAGATGGGTCGCAAAGGCTTTGCGGGCCATCCTTGGCAGGAGCCCTTGCGCAAGCCTCGTACGAGGCATCGTGCCTTGGGGCACCCATACTTCGAACGGGTAACCTTAACCATACATAGAAAGTGGTTAACCATACATAAAACACACATAATACACTACACTAATACACTACGCTAATACACTGCGCTAATACACCACGCGAATACACCACGCGAGTACACCACGCGAATACACTACACTAATACACTACACTAATACACTACACTAATACACTACACTAATACACTACACTAATACACTACACTAATACACTACACTAATACAATACGCTGGTTCACTACGCGAATGCACACCACGAATGCACTGCACGAATACAATACGCTGATTCACTACGCGAATGCACTACACGAATGCACTGCACGAATACTCTATACTAATACTCTATACTAATACTCTATATTAACATTCTATACTAATACTCTATACTAATACGCTGTATTAATACTCTATACTAATACTCTATACTAATACTCTATACGAATACTCTCTGCTAGTACTCTATACGAATACTCTATACTAATACTCTATACGAATACTCTATACGAATACTCTATACTAATACTCTATACGAATACTCTATACGAATACTCTATACTAATACTCTATACTAATACTCTATACGAATACTCTATATACGAATACTCTATATACGAATACTCTATACGAATACTCTGTACGAGTACTCAATACGCTAATACACTACGTTAATACTCTGTACTAATACTCCATACGCTAATACACGACGCTAATACACTACGCTAGTACACTACGCTAATACACTTCGTTAAGACACTACACTAATACACTACGCTAATACACTACACGATTACGCTATGCTAATGCGCTAAACTAATACGCTACGCTAATACTCTATGCGAATACACTACACTAATTCGCTACACTAGTACGCTACACCAATACGCTAAACTAATACGATACGCTAATACACTATGCTAATACAGAGGCCTAAAATTGTCAAAAACCTTCGTCGTGAGTTTCTCATGACGTCGGAGGTCTGGGCCCTGCCCGGTCAGAGTCGGTCCCCGGATTTTTTCCCACATCCCAACGAAAACCGCATGAATATCTTGTGAAAATCGTCAGGCCGCCGCGGCTTCTCCGAAAATCTTGCGAAAATCGTCGGGCCGCGGATCTTGCAAACATCCCACGGAAATCCAACGAAAATCCACGCGACGATCTTGCGAACGTCTTACGAAAATCTGCAGATCCTACGAACAAAAAAAAACGACAGTTTTACGAAGGTATGCGAAAATCGTCGAGCCGCCGCGGCTCCTATGGACCGCGGACCTTACGAACATCCGACGAAAATCTTACGAGTACCGCCGCAATGCGCGACCGCGCGGTGCCGATGCAATCTCCACGCGCTAAGACACTACACTAATACATTACGCTAATACACTACGCTAATACACTACGCAAATACACTACGCTAATACACTCCGCTAATACACTACGCTAATACACTACGCTAATACACTACGCTAATCCACTACGCTCATACACTACACTGCGAAAGTCGCCAAGTCGCCGCGAATCCTGCGGAAATCTTGCGAAAATCGTCGGGCCGCGGATTGTACGAACATCCTACGAGCATCCCACGAAAATCCAAACGAAAATCATGCGAAAATCTTTCGAAAATCAGCGGATCCTACGAACCAAGAACCAATAAAACAAATCCAAGCGAAAACCGTATGAATATCCAGCGAAAATCGTCAGGCCGCCGCGGCTTCTCCGAAAATCTTGCGAAAATCGTCGGGCCGCGGATCTTACAAACATCCTACGAAAATCCCACGAAAATCCAAACGAAGATCTTGCGAACATCTTGCGAACTTCAGCAGATCCTACGAACCAATAAAAATCCCAGCGAAAATATTAGGGAGATCTGCGAAAATCGCCGGGCCGTCGCGGCTCCTACGAACCGCGGACCTTGCGAAAATCCTACGAAAATCCTGCGAGTACACCATACTAATACACTACGCTAATACACTACGCTACTACACTACGCTAATACACTACGCTAGTACACTACACTCCGAAATCGTCGGGCCGCCGCGAATCCTGCGGAAATCCTACGAAAATCGTCGGGCCGCGGATTGTAGGAACATCCTACGAGCATCCCACGAAAGTCCAAGCGAAAATCAGGCGGAAATCATACGAAAATCCGCGGATCCCACGAACCAACAAGAATCTCAGCGAAAACAATCCCAACGAAAACCGTATGAAGATCTTACGAAAATCGTTCGGCCGCCGCGGCTTCTCCGAAAATCTTGCGAAAATCGTCGGGCCGTGGATCTTAGAAACATCATGCGAAAATCCAGCGAAAATCCAAACGTGCGAACATCTTGCGAAAATCCGCAGATCCTACGAACCCGAACAAAAACAGCGCCGGTTGGCAATGCGCAACCGCGCGTTGGCAATGTAATCTCCATACGCTACTACGCTGCATTAATACACTACGCTAATACACTACGCTAATACACTACGCTAATACACTACGCTAATACACTGCACTAATACACTGCGCTAATACCCTACGCTAATACTTCAGCGTAGTGTATTAGCGTAGTGTATTAGCGTAGTGTATTATGGAAAATTATGTGTGGGTAAAGCGCACCCTCCATACTTCGAAATGGGATGAAATGAGGGACTCTCGTGAGATGGCATGAGATCAGCCTATGCGGTGCGTCATGTGCATTGTTTGTTGGGCCTCCAGTCATTACAATCTAGAGTTGTATGCCATCTCCACGTCTGGCCCCCCATGGGCGTGGCCATGTCCTGCTGCGAACTGGCACGATTCCTGCTCCCCACACCAGGGGTTCTTGAGCTCCTCTCCTGGGGAAAAGTTGGGCCCGGTTGTGGGTCTGGCCGGCTCGGGGCCGCCCGTCGCCGCCGTCCTTGGTGACGGTCTCGAGTGTGCGGTTGTCGGTCTGGCCAGCTGGTGGCCGCCCGTCTCCGCCGTCCCTGGTCACGATGTTGATTGTGCAGGGCTCGCACGTCGCATGGCTTTGCACTGCGGTGCATCGCTTCGCACTGTGTTGCACTGCTTCGCGTTGCTTCACACTGCGTTGTGCATGGCATCGCATAGCATTGCAATCGCATTGCGCTGTTTCACGTTGTTTTACACTCTTCTGCATTGCTTTGCGCCACATGGATTGCACCATGTGGATTTCACATCCTAGATTGTACCACATTGATTTGTACCGCCTATATTGCAGGAAGTCACTGCTAGGGAGGAACCACGCTGGCTAACATTTGTTCAAGACATGTGGTCCATGCTGCATTACAATTGCAGTAATCATCCACTAACGCCAGTCACGTGCATCCTCTGTGCCACTGGCGTCCAGGGACCACTATTGCCGAGTACAGGCTTGGTAGGTTGATGCAAGGACTTGATTCCAAGATAGTGCAGTGCATTGGACCTGCGTTGCCTGCGCGAATGTGGCTATGAAGAACTGCATGACCCAACGAATGGCCACTGGGGAGCCGAACACTTGATTGCGCTCAATTCCAGCCGGCGCGTCGCAGACCACACAGGGCCCATTTGAGTTCTCAAATGTCGGGGCCCGCTTGAGTTCACGACTGCTTGGCCCACCTGAGTTCTCAAATGCCGTGGCTCGCTAGGATACACGGACGCGGCCCTGCAGCATTCACGTAGCAGGCGCAACCGTTGCAGCGGCGTGGCGCAAAGTGGCGGCCAGACCTCTCTCGATGGTCCTTCGTTGCTCGATCGGCCCCTTTGTGCTGCCCACGCACCTCCCCTGAAGTGCGGCCCGGCGGGAGGGGGCGGCCCAGGCGACGCGCAGCCGCCCCCTATCTTTGCCTTTCTGGTGTCTTGGACCTGCCTCTTTGGAGGCATGCTGCCTTCCTGGTCCTAGTCCTCCTCCTCCCCAGGCTCATCCTCCTACTCATCTTTATTTTCCCCTCCCTAGCCTCCTTCCCCTTTTCCTCGTCCACCTTCTCCCCCTCCTCCTTCTGGTGTTCCGCTTCCTCCCCTTCCCCCTTATTCTGGTCGTCCTTCTCCGCGCCGCCAAATATTGGACGCCCTGTGACGGGGAGGCAAGCGCTACGTCATGGACTCCAGGCCGCGCACATGCGTCCCAGGCTCCATGTCGCACGCTGGAGGGCAAGGGGGGGGGGCGCCAGAAGGGAGGTTCAGAGCGGGGGGCGCGGTGAACAAAACAGTCTGGGTAATCGCGGCCCCTGGAAGCCACCCATTCTCTGGCGCTGAAAGGACGATCGTTCATCATCAAGGACCGAGCACAACGCTGTTTAGCTTGGTTGTTGCCCTTGTTGTGTTTTTCATTTCGATGTTCGTAATTGTTCCGTTGTGCTCTTCGCTGTTGCTTTAGAACGTGTTCGGGGCGACGCGCGCACCGAGAAATCTGATAGTATATGCGTCGCGGCGGGCGCTTTCTGGCAACACCGCTCCAGAACCGATATACTACAAGATGGGTATACTACATGTTCGGGTCGGACGCGCGCCTCCAAGGCGGACATACAGTACCAGAATGTCTCTGTGCGTCCCATTCCAGATCCACCGCATCGTCCAGGTACCCACGGCGAGCTCCGCCCTCTTGCCCCGCGGAGCGGGCTCGGTGTGGCGACCGCACGGGAAGGGGCCGCTGCGTGTGACAGCTCCTTCTCGCTCCCTCGGGGCTGCAGAAGCCGCTAGGCATCGCTCGGACGTGTGCATTTTTCTCTCGGCCAGAACCATCGAGGAGCATCCTGGACCATCGAGCACAAAAAAACGCGCAACGAAACGGACAACTGCACGGTGAGTGGACGTCCGAGCGACGGCAAGGCCGTGGCCCGAGCAGGCAGTACTCTGCGGCAGCTGCCCCCCCTCCGCCGTCCCACGGAGCCGTCGCGCGCGACACGCCTTCCCACCCCCTCAATCGCTGCAGGAGGCCGCAGCACGTGGGGCGTTCCAGACAACGGGCGTCGCCCTCGAGGGGCCAGGGAGCTTCGGCACCTCTTCCTCGGCGGAGGGAGGCGGGCGCAGGACGAGGGCGCCGCCGCCAGCGGAAGGCCGGCGGAAGTCAAAGTCGCCCCCCGGTTTGGATTCGGCAAGTTCTTCGTTGCCATCTCCCTCTCTCCAGAGAGGGCCTAACATGCCGCAGTCGTCCTCTTCTGGAACCCAGGGAGTCGTCGCATGCGACATGGCGACATGGCGTCTCTCCGTGTTCCCCCCTCCATCTTCCCCGGGAGCCTTTGAGCCACTCCCGGGGGCGCGAAGATACAGTCCACCCGCATGGTACGGACGGGCAACCTTCCCAAGGGTAAGTGTCCCTGCGTCCTTACCGCCTCGGCCCCTCCTTGGCCACTCTCCTTTGCCCCGCCCCGCCCGCAGAGCTTCTAAGTGGGCGTCTGAGGCCCTTTTGCATCCTTATTGAGCGCATCCTTACCAGACGGGCTGACTGTAGCCGCGCTTCGCGCGCCTAGCGGCCTCTCGAGGGCGCGAAGAGGACCGCCGCGAGTACCGCGTCCCTTGGGGCGCGACTTAGGAAGAGGAGTGGGGAGGAGGAGGAGGAGGAGGAGGAGCAAGAGGATGATGATGCTGCTGAGGATGATGACGATGACGATGACGATGACGATGACGATGGTGATGATGATGATGATGATGATGATGATGATGATGGTGATGGTGATGGTGATGGTGATGGTGATGGTGATGGTGATGGTGATGATGATGATGATGATGATGATGATGATGCTGATGCTGATGCTGATGCTGATGCTGATGCTGATGCTGATGCTGATGCTGATGACGATGACGATGACGATGACGATGACGATGACGATGCTGATGCTGATGCTGATGATGCTGATGCTGATGCTGATACTGATGCTGATGCTGATGCTGATGCTGATGCTGCTGATGATGATGAGGAGGAGGAGGAGGACGAGGAGGAGGAGGAGGACGAGGAGTGGGAGGAGGACGAGGAGGAGCATGCAGGAGCCATCAGGTAGTGTGGCAAGAAATCCGCTTGTGGGGGAGGACGTGTCGGGTGGGGCTCTTTGTGGATGGCGCGTCTCTCCGTGGGCTCTGTCCCACCTGCGCTTCGGCGCGGCGCGCTGTCCGTTTCCCCATCCCCAGGCGTCAATGTCCCAAGCTTTTCCGAGTCTGGTCGAGATTGTTGTGCGTCCCCTCCATGCCTCGCATCTGGAAGGCCAAGTCTACAAGCGTCTATGGACAGTGGGTGTCGCCATTTGCATCGGCACATAGAGAATGCGGCCGTTGCGGTCGACCCAGTACAAGGTCGAAGAAATGGTATATCCATCTACAGTGTGCTCCTGTCCTAGAGCACCTCCCACATAGTACCGCAATCTCGAGTCGTCTTGACCTCACGCCCCAGCATAGTCTATTAGTGCGGAGGTTGTGCTGCAAGGCGGCCACGCAAGGCCTACGCCACATAGCAGCAGAGTGCAATGGTGTACCACGCAAAGGCCGCGAGATCTTTCTGACTGTTGATAGGGGTGAATCTTCTCGAGCCGTGGGGGCTACCCCACCTCCTTACACATACGAGGCGTACCAGTGCGGCAGTGCACAGCACGCAGCGCAAGCAGCGACAGTCGAGTGAGTTTGTCATGATCGTCGGCAACGCACCCTGGCGTGCGCAGCCGGTACACCTGGTACTCCATCTTGTCCTCCTCCTCCTCCTCCTCGTCAGCATCCTCCTCCTCATCATCATGATCATGATGAGCATCATCATCATCATCATCATCATCATCATCATCATCATCATCCTTATCCTCATCATCACCAGCAGCATCATCAGCAGCATCATCAGCATCAGCATCATCATCATCATCATCATCATCAGCATCAGCATCAGCATCAGCATCATCATCATCAGCATCATCATCGTCATCATCGTCATCATCATCATCATCATCACCATCATCATCATCAGCATCATCATCATCATCATCGTCGTCGTCGTCATCGTCATCGTCATCGTCATCATCAGCAGCAGCATCAGCATCAGCATCATCATCAGCAGCAGCATCATCAGCACCTTGGTTCTGGGCTGAGAAAGCTGCCTGTCTGCACTGTGGAGAAGGAGCGTGCCTGGCGAGGGCAGGCGGTCGGGGTTCGTCGCCAACTTCGCCAAGGTTCCCCGCCTCGGCCCGGGCACCGCGATCAGCTCGTTGAGGTGCGCGCGTGGTGGCCCCAGCTGGGGCTTCGGCAGGCAGGTGTCCTCTCTCCTCCTCCTCCTCCTCCTCCTCCTCCTTCTC